>VDFB02254334.1:60000-323826 GCA_007258455.2 Sequoia sempervirens
TTGGGGTTAGGATAATCTAATGAAGGGGATGGCCTATGCATAGAATATGTGTGGTCCTAACAAATTGAGCTAAGAAGGTGTGTGAATAGGATGAATCTCACTCAAAGTAACTAAGTGATGAATTATTTGGCCAAAGTAGTGTAAGTTGCCATTGTTTACAATGCCAATTCACTGTGATCCAGTTATGCATGCTAGTATGAGATTTTCATACATGTAGGTTGTAGCCAATATATGGGAAAGTTCTAGATATGCAAGACACAACACCAAACTCAAGAAAGCTAGTATTAAGAGGTTACCAAATCAATCTCTTTGTTGAACGGCAGGGTCATCTTACCAGTTAGGTAGATGTGCAGGGAAATGCAATAAGTTTGTGGTTGGTGGAAAAGTGCTTGAGTGATGCTTCTCCTCATCAGTTGGTGGCCAAGATTCGGCCAAGATTCGAAAGGGGACTACCTAGACCATATGTATTTCTATTGCCAGCAAGCTCAGAAGAGCTATGTATGTATTTTTGTATCCATTTATATGGAAGATTGTAAACATGAAAAGTTAAACTTGAGATTATTTAATATGAAATCGATACTTTGGAAAGATGTTGATATTACAACATAATGCAATGGAAATTTTGGAGTAGTGTTTGTTTCAAACGTGCATGTTATCTTTGTTTTTGAAAACAAAAATTCTATTGCTCATTAGGTTTGATGCATAAACTATTCACTAGTGGGTAAAACATACAAAAATTTATGAGTAAGAACAATGGGCATGTTACACATGGTATCAAAGCTACCAGGTTTAAACTATGGAACCTATGTGCTCACTATATTTTCCCTCCAACATTATACGAGTCTATTGTTTGGAATTTTTGTGCCAGGATGGTGCATCTGAAGATGACTACAACGAAGTCAGTGATCATAAATGAGTGCTACTTGAGGGCCAATAAGGAAAGAGAAGCCCTTATTCGTACCATTGAGGGAGCTAATTATGAAAATATCATTTGGCTAAGCGATACTGAGACATTCAGTCATGCCCTTTCACGAATTAGTCAAGAGAAGATGATGCAAAATGGTTAATTCACAAAACATGTACACAAGTCTAACTATCACAATTAAAACATAGAATTCCATCCACATTCATGCATGTCTACATATAAACCATGAAATACTCATTATGTCATAACCGTATTTCCATCATTATATTTTAGGTTCAAGTCTGCATAATAAGTATGAAAGGATAGTATAATATAGGAGCATTGTATGGAAAATATATTTAAAAGTGTCTCAAAGTATGTATGAAAGTAACAAAAAATAAGCTAATATTTGGACCCATCAGATATCATATTTCCACAATCCATAATTTTGATTGCTATTATTTTCTAGATTAGATTGTGTGATTTTTTTTATCAACTTTTCAAAGCACACTCCATGATCCATTGTCAAGATAATAAACAGCTAAAGGAGAAATAAAATTCCTAGTTGCAAACCAAGAACAATCTGAAAAGAGAGGAGGGGACAAGTAATGCATGGTTTTAGGAAAAGGTATGTAACAAGATAGACATGACAAGTTTTGATTAAGATAAAATATGGGAAGGAATCAGACCCATTACATAGCAACCATGAAGGAAAACAAAATGAGTCTCACAAGGAGTGATACTAAAATAAACAACTTAAAATTAAACAAAGAATAGAGCTAACAAGGACCGAAACAAAAGAAACAATGTAGTTACTTCAGTTAGCCAACCTTAGACCTACACAAACTATTTTACAACTAGTTGATAGGTCAACAATCAAGCCTGAAGGAATCATTGAAGACTTAGTTATTGCATTGGATTCTTGGGAATATCTTGTTGATTTTATAGTTTTAAAGCCAAAGGTTAATCTTTCAGGCTACCCACTCATCCTAGGCAAACCTTGGTTAGCTACAATCGATGCATTCATAGGTAGTAGGTTTGGAAATATGATAATATCTAATGGGACAGTCACCAAGAAGTTGGTTCTCTATCCTCCAACACAACCTTATGTTGATCTTGAGCAAACTATCTAGCCCACTTTGGATGAGGAAGATAACTATTCTTTGCAGACATTGATGACCATAGAACGCAACCATTTTTTGGATGACTCAGATGAAGATGAGCTCATTGCTCACATAATCCAAAATGACTGTGGCAAGAGCGTGCAACAAAAGGATTGTCTCACATGTTTACGTGACCCCTTGCAAAGTATTATACCCACCAATTCCTTAGAAGAGATGTCTCAACACTTTTATTGCTTATTGCCATAGTAGTGTGTGCCAATAATTCCAAGCCTTGATCTCTCATCTGTGCAAGAATCATCCAAGGAATTAGAAGTATTGTCAGGAAGAATTCTAAACATAAACAATGCCTTGACTGCAAAATAACAAAATTCTTTGCACATAGTGTTGCAGGCACACTCAACAGCATATGCATGGGATTACCATGATATGAAAGGAATTGATCCTAATTTATGTATGCACAAGATTTATATCAATGATGGTTATAGACCATTAGGCAGTCTTAAAGACGCATGAACCCTACTTTGAGAGACATAGTGAAAGTTGAACTTCAAAAGCTTCTAAATGCAAGTTTTATCTATCCCATATCTATCAATGAATGGATCTCATATTTGGTAATTATTCCTAAGAAAGGTGGAAAATAGAGAGTTTGTGTAGATTACATGGAACTGAATATAGCCACTAGGAAGGACCACTTTCCTTTTCCCTTCATAGATCAAGTGCTTGATTCTCTAGCTGGGAAGAAGTACCTTTCATTCTTAGATGGTTTCAATGGCTAAAATCATATAAAAATTGCTCTAGAAGTTCAAGACAAAACTACATTCACATGTCCTTGGGGGACTTACACCTACTCTGTTTTTCCCTTTGGCTTGTGTAATGCCAACTACCTTTCAAAGGGCAGTACTCAACATCTTCTCTGACTATGCACATTGACTGTATGGAGATATATATGGAAGATTTCACTACATATGGTGAAACCTATGAGGAAGCACTTGACAATCTAGAAAAGGTGTTAAAAAGATGTAAAGAACACAACCTGTCACTCAGCAATGAAAAGTGTTTTATTATGATGACACAAGGCATAGAATTAGGGCACTTCATATCCAGTGCAGGGATTCATGTTGATCCACATAAAATAGAAATTATATCTACCTTACCTATTCCACAAAAGTAGAGGGATATCAAAAGTTTCCTTGGTCATGTAGGATACTACAAGCAGTATATTACAAATTTTAGTAAAATTACTGCACCATTATTTGTTTTGCTGAGCAAGGATATTAAATTTGAATGGACATCAAAGTTTCAACACTCTTTTGAATAGCTAAAGAAAGCCCTTACTCAAGCCCCCATTTTGAGGGGACCAAATTGGATATTACCTTTTCATATACATACAGATGCTTCAAATTTTCCTATTGGATCAGTTTTGGGTCAGAAAGAAGGTAATAAAGAGTATGCAATTTACTACATTAGCAAGAATATTCAAGGAGCTGAGTTGAACTATATTGTTACAAAAATGAGATGCTTGCAGTGGTGTATGATATCAATAAATTTAGGCACTATATTACTAGTTATTCAATCTTTATCCATATAGACCATTAGCAATCAGATATTTGGTGAACAAGCTAGTAGTTGGGGTTAGATTGGTAAGATGGTTGCTTCTTCTACAAGAATTTGACATTACCATAGTGGACAAAATTGGTAAGGAAAATGTAGTGGTAGATTTTCTGTCAAGATTGCTAACACAATCAACTAAAGGAGTGGTGGATGGTTCATTTCCAGATGAACACTTATTTGCTCTAAATGTCCATATACCCTAGTATGCTGATATTGATAAAAAAATTTATAACAGGGAAAATTCCACCACACTTTTGTCCAAGGGAAAAGAGATAACTAGTGTGACTGATGATGTAGTATAGGTTTACACTTGATCCATAAGGATTTGAAGCATAACCAATCCACTAAGCATCAGTCCCAATAAGATCATTCAATTTAAACAAAATGAAGAAGCCATTAAAACTATCATTCTAAAACATGAAATTTTGATAAATATCTACTCTAGGACATTGAAACTTATCCTACTAGGGGATTGGTGTTACATTGATGTGGAATGGTGACCCTTTCCCAATCCCTTGGATAATGAGCTTGTTTCAATTAGTTTTATTGAAGAAAACTAATGAAACCAATGAGATGTGTATGTGAAACATGATGAAAGCTAAATTAACATGATAAAAGCTAAGATGATCGATGTGAGTATATGCAAATCTATTCTAAATGTATGCAAGCTTTAAATATGCAAACCCTAGATTCAAAAATATTCTAAATGGGTGCAACTTAGGTTACCATGGAATCCATTAATGGAAGCTAAGTTGATAATGCATGAAAATTAACCTAAAATGATTATCAAATGTAAAACATGAGTGTGAATGAGAGTGATTTTCAACAGTATAAGTTTTCTCTAAAAAGGTGGATCCATTTGTCTCCAAATAGTGATCTATTTATAGGAGAGCAAATGAGAAATCGATGGTCAAGATTGAAAGAATCAATCAATGGTTGAGATGAAAGGAAGATGGAGGCATGGATCATGGATTCTCATCAAGGGTTGAGAATACAAGTTGATGTTTAATCAACAGTTCACAGTCATGCAAAGAAGCACACTTTCAAAGCCTTCTCAAGAAGCTTGTTAAAAGTTTGTTATAAGGAAGAATATTCCTTTTTTCAAATGAGCGAAGAGAGAGAATATTCTCATGGGTGAGGAAAAAATAGTATTTAGTTAATTAAAACCAAATTCTAATGTGCAAAAGGGGAAGGAATATTCCATTTTGGAGCAATGTGCAAACGAGGAATATTCCCTTACAAGTGGAAGGATTAGATTTAACTAGTAATTTATTAATTAAAACAAAGTTACAATTATGCAAATTAGGGGAATTATATGATATTCATTAAATAAATGATTTAATGAAAAGGGGGATGTGATATGATATTTAATTAAATAGCTCAGGGTTATTTAATTAAATAAGAGGACTTAGGGATTAAATTAAATAATTTAATTTATCCAATTTAATAGGACGAAAGGTTAGTGCAAGAGGGGGTGAATTAACCTAATTAGGTCAATTAGGTTAATAGATGAAAATAATGTGGTTAATTAAATAACTAGGCTAATTTAATCAATTAGGAGAAAATAGGATGGGTTTTAGGATGAAACAGTGTTAGTATATCAGATTCAAGTGCATGATATCATTCAGGACATTTTTGAGTGTCTACATTTTGCCCCTGTTTGAAGCAAGGTACCTGTTATGTTGGTTCAAAGACTGACGCTTTTCGAATTAAACTGCTGCTCAAATCAAAAATTTAAAAATTCTTGATTTTTTGGATGCCCCACTATTGCCCCAACGAAAGGAATTAAGCTGGTACCTTGCCCCCTCGAGAGATCAGGCAAATTTTTTGAATTTTGGGTTGATCTCTCAACAAAGGTTTAATATTGATTCAACTCAAAGAGGACTAGAAAGCTCAGATGTTATATGTAGATAGATTTGATGATGTATAGACAATCATTGCCCATGGGTAACCTTATGTACATTTTGATATATCACACAAATTCGATACTTGGATAAAATCATTAGTAAAGATAGAAGAATCAAAAGAATATGATGGATGGATTAACCATTGATTTCGAGATTGATTCAAAAGTCAAACAAGCCTATGATTCTTTGAGACTTTATTAGATATGTTGATGAGAGATGGATGATTTGATTATATCTTGGATTGGGACTCTTTGTCATTCCTTATTCTTGATATAATACATAAACATGACGCATCATGGTATTGATAACCAGGATGGCGTTGTATCTAGTGACATGGATTTTGACTCTACAAATAGATAGGATAGTTCTTGCTCACACCTTGACATACGAAAACCTCGTTGGAATGTAGTTTAGTAGTTTAGAATATATTGGACCAAATAATATGCAATAGTCAACAATCTACTCCAAACAACCTCCCTACACACAATTAAGCGAGTATATGCCAAGATTATTTTTAAAGAATACCCACAAGTACAACAAATGAAAGATAATGATCGATGCCCCATTCCTTTCTCTCTAAATCATTGTAGACATCATCGAGAGGTCCTTGAAATGGGTAAATAAGATAAATCATAATAAAATATCAAAGACAAACAATTAGTGTTATCTATATCTCTTTCCAATTTTAACATCTAGCTAAGGTGATTTCTGATGTTGATGTCTATTATCAGAAGGATGCATCCTAGGACATGTTTATCAGATGTTTTGATTAGGACTAGGTGTGTGATAGGCCATTGATACAAAATCCAATGACTTGTTTAACTATGATATAGACTTTAGATTTGACTTCTAGGTTCTCACTTTAAGACTTGCGACACTTGTTTTCTATTTGTTTTACCAAAGGTTGAAGATGACGATTGATTTATTATGGATGAAGTTTAATGCAGGTAAAAGTGAGATGGGATGGATGGTTTTGGATTTTCTAGAATATTTCAATGTTTTTGGTGTTTTGAAAATGTTTTTGAGGCTTTTTTTGATATTTTTGAAAGTTTATATGAATGTTTTGGTTTTCGGTTATTTGAGGTTGTTTAGGGTTTTCCCAAGGTTTTCCAATGTTTTGGGTTTTCCATTTTCAAATGTTTTTGGGGTTTTTTAAGTTTTTTGAATGTTTAGGATTTTTCTGAGATTTGACGAAGAACCTAACCTAAGAGACTATCTTAGGGGCCTCAGGGGCTTATCAAAGATGAGCCTTGCCTACATTATTCACGCAGAAACCACGTAGTTCGACTGAATTGACTTATTGTTGATGAGAGATGAACACTTGATGAATTGTCAGTTTATTGTGATGGACTCCTAAAGGATTGACCTAGGGTGTCTCAGGGGCACATTAGTGATGGCCTTGCTTACGTTCAAGCTCAAAGACAACATGGTTCGACATGGTTTTGTTTTTGTTTTTTTGATGTTTTGACATGTTTAGGGATTTTGATGTGTTTTGGATGTTTTGGATTTTGACTTTACAATTTTTGAATGTTTTTTGATTTTTGGCTATACAAGATTTTGATGTTTTTGGATTTTTCTAGATTTTGAAAGTGTTTTTGTATTTTGATGAATGTTTTATGAATGTTTTTGGGATTGTGAGATTTAAAATAACCTTAAGATATATAAGAACCCAATCCGATCCATAATGAATTTCCCCTAGTGTTATGCAATAGACTACCTCGATATAGGCAACACAAACTGACCTTAGGAATATGTCAAGTAGTACCAAAGGGGATTTGATACCTCACAATATCAAGCTATGATACAAACACAGATGGGTGATGGAATAAATAGGATGAATGATGCGATGGATGAATGTGATGCAAAGAATGATAGAATAAAGAGCCAAAAAATAGACAGAGGCACTTTATTTATGTGAGGTGCTTGTTTGCTAGGTTTTCACCAAGGTACTTGCCCAAAGCACCACCAAAGTGGTTTTCACTAGAGGATGATTTTTTATTTACTATTTTCAATCCTTTTTCTTATTTTTTTGGATTTTTTATCATTTTTTTTTTTGTATTTTTAAGATTTACACCCTTCAAGCCTAGGCATAATTTTTTTTTAAGATGCAAGCTATTGGTCAATTCCTGCAAGGGTTCACCTTCAGGCGTTGATAATCGGTATGCTCTTGATCTATAGCTTGTTGTGATAAAAAATGGGCCTAACCAGTTCAGCTCAAACTTTCCTTTACTATCCTAATCTATAAGGTTTTTTTGATTCTGCTTGAGAGAAATATCACCTACATGGATAGACCGACTCTTGATCTTCTTGTTATAGCTCCATTTTAGTCAATTTTGGTATACTTGCAAGTGGTTAAGGGTGTCAAGGGGACGCTCATCCAAGAATTCTAGCTCATTATCCGAGATACTCTATACTCTTCATTAGTGATTAGGTTCTATAGTGACACTCGTAGTGAAGGAAGCTTGACCTCAATAGGTATGATGGATTCTGATCCATATACCAAGGAGAAAGGGGTTGCACCTGTAGGTGTGCAAATACTGGTTTGATAGGCCTAGAGGGTGGGATTTAATTGTAGATGCCAATCACAACCAACTTCATTGATCATTTTCTTTAGGATCTTCAGAATGGCCTTGTTTGTAGCCTCATCTTGATTGTTGCCTTGGGTCTAATACGGGGTAGAATACTAATGTTGGATGTTGAATCTTTGACATAGCTCTTTCACATCCTAATTTTTGAAGGGTGTTTCATTAGTAGAAATAAGGGCTTGTGGAACACCATAATGACCGATAAGGTAATTCAGGATAAACTTAGATATTTGCTTCTCTGTTATATAGGTCATAGGGATGGCTTCGACCAAATTGGTAAAGTACTCAGTAGCTGCGAGGATGAATTTATGGCCATTAGATGAGAAGGAAGTAATCCTTCCTATAAGGTCAAGCCCCCACTGTGAGAAAGGCCAAGGTGTGACCATCAATTGTAACTCCTACATCAGAGTATGAATCAAATTTCCATGTTGTTGACACTAGACACACTTTTGCACGTATTGATGAGCTTCTCTTTCCATGGTTGGCTAGTAATACCTCGTTCTCAACAGTTTCTTAGCTAAAGTCATACCACTAGTATGGGAACCATAAATGCCTTCATGTACTTCTATTAAGGCAGTCAACGCTTACTTTTGGTTAAGACATCGTAGTAATTTCCCCTTGATGCTTCAACAGTATAAGGTATCACCTAGGATCACGAATCAAGATGCCTTCTTAACAAAGACCTTTTTAAGGTTGGAGGTGATATCAGATGGGAGGGTTCCTCTGATAAGGTAGGTGAATATTTCATGATACCACGGGGAACCAGGACCAATGATGACACACACAAATTCAAATTTTAGGATTTCAAAAGCTAGTATGAGAAGTTGCTCTACCAAGAATTCACATTGAAGGATGTGTGGCATGTCTAACAATGATCCAATTATCGCTATGACATTTGCTGCTCAATTGTTCATGTAAGGAATATGCTCAAAATTTATATTAATGAAAAGGTCCTTATGACTCTCTACCATCTTTTTGTAAGGAGTGAGTTTATCATCCTTTTTTTGGTAGTCGTCATTGACTTGATTGATAACCAAGTGTGAGTCTCTATAGACTTTCAACTCGTGTATCTGCCATTGAACTAGTATCCTTAGACCTATGATTAGGGCTTCATATTCCCCAATATTGTTAGTACATGGAAATGATAGCTGGTATGAATTTGGAATACAATCACCTTGAGGGGTGATAAAAAAGAATACCTACCCCTGATCCATGTTGGGTAAATGATCCATCAAAGTACATTTTCCACTAATTTGTTGTATTGACAAGGAACACTGATTCATTAGGAAATTTAGATATCAAAGGGTTCTTTGTATAGATAGGTGGTTCCGCCAGTTGGTTTGTGATCACTTGTCCTTTGATTTCCTTGCACTCCACATACTTTATGTCAAAATCAGTCAAGATCATTACCCATTTTTCCATTCACCCAGTGAGAGTTGCTTTAGATAACAAATATTTCAAAGGGTCAATCTTTGTGATAAGCTTGATTTGATGCGATAACATGTAATGTCTGAACTTTTGTGAACCAAAAACTACTGCTAAGCATGCTTTCTAAATGGATGAATAGTTCATTTCATAGCCCACCAAGGTCCTACTGATGTAATAAATGGCTCTTTCCTTTCCGTTTTCATCATTTTGTGCTAGAAGAACACCTAGTGTTGTTGATGTTGTTGAGATATATAAGATCAATGGCTTGTTTGGTATCGGCGACATGAGCACTTGAGGTGTCAATAGATAGTCCTTGATTTGTTGGAAGGTTTTATCACACTTCTCATCCCATTTGTATGTTATTCCTTTATGGAGAATATGTGAGAAAGGATGAATCTTATCTGATAGTTGCACTATGAACCTTATAATGGATTGCAATATTCCTTGTATCCATCTCATTTGTTTCAATGTTTGCAGAGGTTCCATGTCTAAGATGGATTTTACTTTTGTTGGACCTATTTCCATCCCTCTTTGTGACACGATGTAGCCAAGAAGCTTCCCTGATGTAACACCAAAGACACACTTTTTCGGGTTCAGTCGTACCTTATATTCTTCGAGCCTATCAAAGATGGATCCTAAGACATCTATGTGTTCACTCCTTTTCTTTGACTTGGTCAAAATATCATCCACATAGTCTTCAACTATTTTGTGGATCATGTCATGAAAGATGAGGGTCATTTCTCTTTGATAGGTTGCTCCAACATTCTTCAACCCAAATGGCATCATGTTCCAACAATATGTTCCCCACAGACAAGTGAATGCACTTTTGTGTTGATCCTCCTTGGCGATCATGATTTGATTATAGCCTGAAAAACCATCCATGAGCCATAACATTTCATGCCTAGCTATTAAATCCATGATGATATCAATGTTAGGAAGAGGGAAATCATCCTTCAGACATGCTTTGTTTAAATCTTTGAAATTTGTGCATATTTTGATGCCCCCAATGGGTTTGGAAACTGGTACCAAGTTTGAAAGCCACTCGAGATAGTCAATGAGTCAGATAAATCTAACGTCAAGAAGCTTTTGTAACTCAAGTTTCACCAAGAGTGCTATCTAAGGGTGCATTTTCCTTAATTTTTGCTTCACTGGTTTAGCTTCAGGATAGACTGCTAAATGATGCACCACCACTTCTGGATCCAACCCCACCATATTTGTGCATGATCATGCAGAGTTTGTTCTTCTCTCCTTTAGGAATGTTGGTAGGTTTTTATGTTCTTCGTCTAATAAGGATTCAACATAAAAGGTGATCTTAGGAGCCTCTTTTGTTCCTATATTCATTGGGGTGGCTTTCTCTGCTAGCAATATTGATTTTTTAGGATGCATTGCAATAAGGGGGAGATTGAATCCCTCATCCTTGGGCACCTCAGATATTTTTTCACCCTCAGATGTGTCCTTTATTTTTACTATTGTAGGATCAAAAAGTGCCACAGTGTGGTTTTCACTCAAAGATCTACATGTCATTTGCATGTCGTCAATTTTACAATTGAAGGATTCAATCATCTCCCCATAGTATGCTTGTGTGTCTAGCTCTATATCAAAACCTGCTTTGTGATCTACCCATGGTAAGTTGTCATGGAGTCCCATGAATTTTGAGATCACTTCATCATTTTTGAATAAATCCAAAATTGATGGTCCTCGTTGGTCCTAGTCAAGGAGTTGTGGGTATACTAGGCTTATTTTTGTGGGTTGATCATTCGGGGCGAAGGATATTGTGCATATCATCAAGAGAGTTATTCTAAAATAGGCCAGAAACGTCAAGAGGGAAGTCATCTAGGGTAGTATCACGATATTTTGGTAACCAAGATGATGCCTCAACCCATTTAGCGAAAGTACCTTTGCCAAGAAGGGTAACTTTGCTAGTAGTACATTCTAGGCCGAGATTCTTTAGACGTTTCTCAAGAATGATGGGTTTTAGCAACCCGTTGTCATTTTGACCCAACTTCTCATTCTTGTTGTACCCCCACTGCTTCATTAGTTGCAAGCCTTTATTGTCATCTTCCATAGGTAGAATGGGTATGGGTTAGTCATCTTGATATAGTAGTTTAGAGATATCCTCCTCGTTGACATCTTCTTTGTTTAGATACCCCCACTTGGTGAAGGTGGTTGATGCCATCTTTAATGTTTTAGCCGCTTTCTTGATAAGTGTGGGTTTCCCATGAGATTTGGGAGAAAGAGGTAGCTCTCCCAACACAAAAGTGTCCTTTGTTAGCTTATAATCTCCACAACAATCATTCTGTATCACTACTTTAATATCGGGAATGGTCTGCATGATGGGTGTTTTTGTTTCTGAGGTAGATGCAAGGGATGATGTGTCAACAAATGAAGAGGAGGGTGTAGGCCTTTCATCACTTTTAGGGATTTGGGGTATTTTGTAAAACTTGGCCTCAAGGTTCTTGTAGTAAAAAGGCTCGAGATCTCCATGGATAGTAACTTCTCTATCCTCAAAAGGAAACTTTACACATTGATGATAGGTCGAAGCTACAACTTTTAGGGCATGGATCCATGGTTGGCCAAGTAAGATGTTGTAGGGGAGATCAAGGTCTAACACTCAGCATGTAGTCTCTATAACGACGGGTCCTACTTGGATGGGCAACGTGATGATGCCTTGTGATACCTGCTCTTGATCATCATATGCTTTGATGGTTGTACTCTTTTCTTTCTCAATAGCATCTTCTGAATAACCCAAGTTCTTGACTAACTAAAGGGTGCAAATATTCAGACCAACACCTCCATCTACTAAGAATATTTTAACCTTGTTCTTATGGATAATGACCTTCAGGTGTAAAGCATGGTTATGAGATGGTTGTGATGGTAGGTCTTGTTCCGAGAAGGTGAGAAGATGAGGGCTAGTGATATTCCCTACCATAGCTTGAAATTGCTTTGTATCCATATCCTTAAGGACAAATGATGAGGATAAAGCTTTCTCTAAGATTTCCCTATGTGCGAGGGATAGCATCAATAGTTCCAAGATAGAAATTTATGCGGAGGTCTTCTTAAGTTGATCTAGGAGGCTGTATTTGCTAGGGCTTGATGTTGGAAAAGTAGGTTGTGCCCTAGGTTGAGATGAAACTCATTGGATAGTGACTTTTCCACATTGTGTGGTAACTCCACAATTTGTACTAGGCCCTTTGATGATGACAAAGGTGACGAAATTGTCACAGGAAGCGACTACATTAGAATAAATATGTTGTACATTTGTGTAATCCTTACCTTTTCCATTGTTGTTTCCTCTGTTGTGATCTGGTATGGGGTTCTTGTATATCTTAAGATCCTGGTTACCAGTTGGTACTTCAATAGATATGTTTCCATTCTCGATAATATCTTGGATAACATTCTTTAGTTTCATGTAGTTTGATGTTTTGTGTCCTTTGATTTTGTGAAAGTCACAAAGATCTTTTTCGTTGTACCAGGGTGGTTTATCCTATAGTTCTTTGTAGTTTTGGAAATTAGGAAGTGTTGTCAAGTTTGACTCTACTAATTTCTTCATGATAGTTTCAGTTGGTTCTAACAAATGTGTGTATTTGTGCTTTGGATAATTGTTCCTGATGGGGGTTCATCGTTGTTACGTTTCAGTGTTATTGATCTAATTGTTTTGTGGTGATGTGGTTTGTTGTACGGTTGGTTGAGCATTAGTCGTTTGATTGGTGTTTGGCCTAGGAGCTCTTAGAACCACCTTAGCATCTACCATGCCATCATTAGTCATGTTTTTGTTCTTAGCCCAAACACGAGGATTGTTGTTTCAACTAGTTGATGGGAGGTTGTCTTTGTATGGTTGAGTATTTCCCTATGAGATTAGAACGTGCTCGATGTTAAGGGCTCTAGGGAAAAGTTTTTCATAGGTTGTAATGCACTGCATTTTCAAGTGGAAGGATAAATCGGGATCGACAATCGCTATGATGATCCCCATTTGTTGTTAATCGGGAATTGGCCACTTGCTCTTACTAGCCCTTTGCCTCCATCGTTGTAAGAAATTGTCGAAAGATTCTCCTTTGTTTTGTTTGAGGGTGTACAAATCTTCTAGGCTCATGTCCATGTCAAGATTGAAAGAGAAATGATCTATGAATTTATCGATGATTTCTTGGAAGGTTTTGATACTTGGAGGCAATTGAGAAAACCAGTTAATGGTTGGGTCTATCAAACTTCGTGGAAAGAGGAACATCAAGTAGGAATCATTGTAGGTGACCTCCATACACATGACTTTAAACTCTTTGACATGGTCTACAAGACTTCCTCTCCCTTTGTATTTATCAAATTTGGGGACCTCAAAATTGGGAGGGAAAGGTACCATTGCGATATTTTGATTGAATGGATATGGGCATAGGTTTTTTTGTGTATGGGGTTTCTTCATTTTTCCCATGTGAATATCATGCATTTCTTGTGTTAATGCTTTAAGTTGCAATGCTACATCGTCTTGTGGGTTTGGTTGAGGAACATGTGTTACATATTATGGGATGGCAGATGGATTGTATGTGGGATTTTGGTATGATTGGATGTTGTATGGTGTGTATGGTGGTGTAGGATATTGTGAAGGTGATGGTGGTGGAGGCGTATATGTTCCTAATGTGTTTGTATTGATGATGTTTTGATAAGGGTTATAGTATTACTAAGGTTGCTTGTTGGGCTTGCTATTGTTGTTGTGCTACTAAGGTTGCTTGTTGTTGTTGGGCCACTAGGGCTGCTAGTTATGCTGCTAAGGTTGCTTGATGTTGTTGTTGGGCCACTAGGGCTTTTTTTTGGGCGTACTATTGTTGTGCCAAGAGGGCTTGTTGTTCTGCTTGCTATGCTGCTAAGGCCACTTGTTGTTGTTATGCTACTAAGGCTGCTTGTTGGGCTTGTTATTGTTGTTGTGTTGCTAAGGTTGCTTGTTGTTGTCATTGTTGTTGTTGTTGTGTTGCTAGGGCTACTTGTTTTGCTTGTTGTTGTTGATGTTGTTGTTGTGCTGCTAGGGTTGATTCTTGTTGTTGTTGTTGGATGGCTTGTTGATAAGCCTGTTGTGCTTCCTATAAAGGTAAGGCATGTGCTTGTAATGTAGGATCAATGGGTTGTTGGGACATTTGCGATGGGTTTTGGGTGTTGATGTTTTGTGTGGGTTGTGGGTTGTTGATGAGAGGTTGGGGGTTACCTTGGTTTAATATTCCTTTCAAGATGGCAGATTGGGATGGATGAATGTAAGTTTGAGGTCCCATTTGATTTTGCATGATATGGGGGACCAAGGGAAAAGATGATGATGGTGTCATTTGGTATTGCGATGGCAATGGAACATTAGGACCTTGAGTCCATTGATTAAAAGGATTCCCTTGTGTTTGGGATGTGGCCAAGGTATTACCTTGGTTGATGGGGTTTGTGACCAAGGGGTTGGTTTGATTTGGGTTGATGATGGATGGGGTATATGTGTTTTGGGAAACCAATGGGTTTGATGTATCAACAGGAGGATTGGATGAAGATGTCCCATGTTGCGTAAGGGTATTAACTTGCCCTTTTGGGTCTATTTGTGATACTTGGTCCACATTACCTTGCGTGATGTTGGGCTCACTTGCAGTACTCGTGGAAATAGATGAAGATGATTGTCCCAGAAATGTCGATGTTGTCATGGAATGATGTATTGTAAGTGGTTTATGTGGATGTAAAGGATTCTCGAGAATGGGAGCACCAAATGTTAGTGTCCAAGTGGTTTTTTGAGAAGGATTCGTGTTTAGGGTACCCACAAGTGTGTTGGTTTCCAATGGAAGAGTGTGGCCAAAGTCCTTAGCAAGACTAGCAACAATACTAGGAGTTTGTGTTTGACGTAGCCCTAGTGATGGATTTGTTTGAATGGTGGATGAAGTCAAGCCTTGTGTCAAGGTTTGCACAATAAAAGATGGGGAATTGGAGTTACATTTTCTAAGGCTTTATGTTCTTGTTTGTACTCCATTATTTCTTCCTTATTAATTCCAAATGAGTTGTTTGTGATGTCTTCTATCTCATATGGTCTTGATGGAGTTGGGGGTTGTTGCGATGGGGTAACATGACTTCTTGGATCAAATTCTTGAGGATTGGTATCACTTGAGGTGAATGTGACTTTGGCTTTTTCCATGATTCTCTTGTGTTGTGATCTTGTCTTTACCATAAATTGTCGGTAACCTATGGGAGAGTTATGTTGAGATTTGTAATGTTGAAACTCTCTAGTTGACTCAAATTTTGGTAAAATGGACACTCTAAGTCGTTTTGGAGCAATGGTGATAATGGGAGATAAAAAGGATGAATAATGTGGGTAGTGAATTTTGCAAACATTTTTGGGACACCACTTTTGACTTAAAAAGTTTGATTGCTTTTGATGGATAGAGGATTTGTAAATCTTTAAGGTAGACTTGTGACCTTCACTTGATGAACTAGTCCAAGATGTGATAACTAACTTAACTAAATGCATGGAAAAGAATTCATTTCACACAAAAAGTAGCTAAGTTAGGGTTTATATTGATAGATGTCCAAGTCCAAAGTGTTGGTGTATTCAAAATTTTTGCAAAGGTTGGTGGAGTGAAATTTGAAAGATGATAAGGGGTTGGATGAAATGTTTGACCCAAAATGTTAACCTAGAGTGAACTTTTGTTTTGCAAGACCAAGGTAGTGAGAAACATGCTATACCTCTAAAGTTTTCAAACCCTAAGAACTCAATGATTAAATGAGAAGTGCTTGTGAAATGTGTAGATTTGGTTCGTTTATGTAAGAGTGTAGATAAATTTCCTTATTTCTCTATCTCGATTGTGATGATTCTTTAAGATACATCTTCTGATATACTTTGAACTATGATGTCTAAGTTTCAAGTGACAATATGTAGACCTTATCTTGGGGATTTTTATTTTGTGGGAGATCACGGAGATAAGCACAAGACTACAAAAAGAGGATATTTATTGCCATTCAAAAGGTGGTAATATAAGCCTTCCAACCACAATATCAACTCTTTCCTCTTGTTCGTCTAAGATGTATGGTGTGTTTCTCCACTGGGTTGGTGTTTCCTTTGTTTCAAAAGTGAAACTTCTCAAACTACTAATTATATCTATTTTTTCTCATTCAATCAGTTCAAAGTTTGGTTTTATGATAGCTGGCGTAGGGTTTGGTTGTTCAACTGGAGCGATTGGATGCCAAATGGTCACATGGGCTTTGATTTGTAAATTTATCTTGCTTAAATGAATTTCTTTTTACCAAAAACATTTTTCTTGCTTAAGTTTCAAACTTAATGTCTATGTCAAAAAACATCATTCATTTCACAAAGTCCATCATGTGAAAATCATGAAGTTAGGGGCATAGTTACCTATGTTAACTTTGGAGAGTATGGATGGAGATGTAAGCCAAAATATTTAGAATTCTCTAAGGATAGAATCCTTAGGACAAGCATCAATGTCAAGGATTTTTCAAAGGGTATCCATGCTTAGACCAAAGGGTTTGAAATTTTGAAAAGACTTGTTGATGTTTGTTTGTAATTTTTTTGGAACCAAGCAAGTGTTTAACTGAGTCACAAGCATTTACAATCCTAGTTTGAGTGGGTACGTATTTCTTAGTAGGATTACCATCATCCCCTAAGAGATGATTAATCCATGAAGATGGAATGGACAAATAGGCTATGCCAAGGAAATGTACCATCTTGACACGCCAAGCAAAAGAGTCCCTTCCCTATTTGTTTTATTGTCTCAACCAAAAACCAAACATGGTAAGTAACTTCTAGGAGTGGTGCACCTCCCATGTACTACCTTAAAATATGTTTCCGAATTGGACTGGGTTAGCCACTACAAACAAGGTTTTTAATGACCATATTCAGGATAAACTGGTGCTATACACACAAAAATTCACTCAATTAAGAGGCTTCCCAACCCTTTGAAATATCTAAGGGTTTTAACGCATCACAAAAATACTAAGGGAGACATTTGTTGGTATAGGAAAACAACACAAGCTAGTTAATGATTTTAGTCACTTGACCAATTATTTATATAGCTGACCGAAATGAAAGCACTGCTTGGGTTGTTCCCTCTCACAAGTTGGGAGGTAGGCCCTCTAAAGGTATCACATGTTTGAAGCTTATAATGCTTTTCATCACCCAATATTTCCAAAAGGCGCAAGGGGAGAGGATAAAAACTTCCAAGAAGAAAAGGTATACTTTTGTGTTTCTCTTCACCCAAGATCACACAAAGCGCAAGGGGAGAGGATACACACAAAAAACATACACATGTTCATTTTTAACATGACAAGCATAATGAGTTCATTTTAAGCACCAAATGAAGTGTTTTAGATTGTTCAATTTTAAGCCAACATCAAAAAATGAGGATATGAAGGTTCAATTTTAATTGATTTGAGCGTTAATTTTAAACCCAAAGGAAATCTAGTTGGTCCTAAAACATGAAGTAAATCATCATAAATGGATTATAATTTCCCCATAAGTGTAAAAACATTTGTTATAATTGTAGAAGAGGAGGGTTCACTACTCATGATTTCTCTTCATTCAGAGAGCCTCATGGGGTGAACTATCCTAAACTACCTTAGGAATCAACAATGAGAGTTTCAGAATCCAAAAGAGCAGGTCATAGAGATTTTCTAGACAAACTATCAAGCTCTTGGGAAAATGATGTCAGCGCATAATACGGATGATAGCGTAGCGCGCTAGCGTCTCATATGGACCAAAAAGTGAGTTTATCTTGGAAAATGGCTAAAGTGACTACTTCTACTTGAATTGCTAAGAAATATTGAAATGCAGGAAAGTGGAAAAATTGAAATAGAGTGAAGTAAAACTAATAAAGATAAGAAGAAGAAAGGAAAGAAATACTTACAACCACGTGAGTGATGAAGCCTCCACCGAATGAATGTATTCAAAACCTACAAGCGTGATATCTTGAGAGAATTTTGGGGCTGTATAGGGGTTTGCCTCATTCAAACCCCCATTTTGGTGTTCCCACCTCCACGGATAGCCAAGAAGATAGAGAGAGAGAATGAACAAAGCATGTGGTGAAAGAAAAACTTGCTCAGGAGTAGAACCCACACCACAAAGTAGGAGTGATAAAAGCAATCCCCGCTCGAGGTGGAGAACCCGTATCACAAAAGAGGTGATAAAAGCAAACCCTGCTCAAGGAGGAGAACTCGTATCACCAAGTACGTATGCAAATAGTAGGGGATATGGAATCCCCGGATTCTCACAAGAATGAAGTGAAGGAGATGAAGTTGCAAGAGTGGAGCTAAGAGAGCTTGGGAGAGCTTGAAGCTGCTACAACAAGCTATATGAAGTTGTGCAAGCAATTGATGGAGGGAAGCTAAAAGCTAGAATGAAGCAAGAGAAGTGTCAACAAGACTTGGAAGGACTTAGAAGATGCAAATGGATGGAAAGAATGGATTAAAAAGGAAGAAGAAAAGCTTCCCAAGAAGTTACAGAGAATATCGAGTCGTTTCCACTGACAAACTTAGCTGACAAGTGGAAAACATGCTTGGAAATGGTCGTCTGAGCGTTGACATGTCGCAGGACACTAGCGTAGCGTGCAGATTTCTGCGTGGCGCACTAATGTCCGGACACGTCATGCTACAAAACAACACGAATGGGAAAAGTACAAAGTTCAACGAAAAGTTAATGTCTGGACACATCACACTACAAAACAACTTGAATGGGAAAAGCACAAAGTTCAACAAAAAGTTAACACATAAGGGTGGCTGTTGAAAAAGGGTGTTGGAGCATCTTGAGAGGGGAGAAAGGTTAATGTAGGGGCTAAAATGAGCCTACTCAAGATGCTAAGGGAATGAACACTAAAGCGGGTGCAAGAATGTATGTGAAATTGTGAGGGGTGCAATTTTACGATCATACATTTTGCCCCAACTTTAGCGGGCATACAAATCTACATTAATATGCACGCTAAAGGAAATCTGCTAAATATAAATAACATAATATGCCAAAAGGATATTGTAGAGGAAGCAGACAACTCTTTGAACCACATAAGCATGCCCCCAGGCTGAAGACATGCAAAACAAATGCATTAGACAAGAAAAACCTGCACCAGATAGCAACGTTAGAACATAAAAAGCTAGAGGATTCGAGTCAACAAAGTAAAGAGACCTCAATGTAGAAGGTTGTCTCAATACTATGCGCAATCCCCAAATTAAAAATAATAGCACATAGAAGAATTCTAAAATGAAGAGGAGAAGGGTAAATACACAGGATGAAGAAGATGTAGATCTTCGATCTGGTATATATAAGAGAGAAGATAGAGATGAAATGAATGCAAGAGTGATAAAATCAATCCCTGCTCGAGGAGGAAAACCTGTATCACAGAGTAAAAGTGATCAAATAAATCCCCGCTCAAGGAGGAAAACCTATATCATAAAGAGGTGATAAAAGTGATCCCCGCTCAAGGAGGAGAACCATATCATGAAAGAGGTGATAAAAGCAATCCCCACTTGAGGAGAACCTGTATCACCAAGCAAGTATGTAAAGGAGCTCTTTAGGTTCTCAGTCCTATAGAGCAATTAAGCAGACAATCACACAGACCATCGTCAAGTTGGAAGGATTTCAAAGGGGTCCCTCGGGAACCCTTCAAAAGAAGAGGGGTCCACTCAGGGGACGCGTTGTTTGAAAGGCGAGGTCTAGTCAAGTTACCCCCAAGCTAGACATGAATGTATGAAATAGGTCTAATTAGACTACCCCCAAGCTAGACGCGAAGATATGAAATAGGTCTAATTAGGTTGCCCCCAAGCTAGACACGAAAGAATCCAAATACTTTCAAAGGGGGTCCCTCGGGAACCATTCAAAACGAAGAGGGGTCCTCTCAAGGGACGCTTCATTTGAAAGATATAAAGAAGAGATGGGATCCTTAGGACACACATCCCTTGAATAGGTTATCACTGCCCCCAGCATATAGGGGAGGAGAACCATGCAAGATACTTAGAACATACAAGATAGAGGTAATCCTTGATATCACTTGTCATGCGAAGTAAAGGTAGGTGCGTCAATCAAATGGGAGGTTGATTGCACCTGAATCATGAAGTTGTTGTATTTTATCCTTCAAGCCTTAAATTCACTAGTGGAATGCCCAAACACTTGATGGTATGCACACAAAGAATGTTCTCCTTTATCATGTTTATGAAGTTTATTATGTGTAGGAGAAGGAAGAGTAATCAAGCGGGCTTTTAGGAGCCTCAACAAGATATGCTCTTGCTTAGATAAAGAATGAGGAGCAGGAAGTAACCCTTTCTCTCATGGAGAAAAGTTTGACTTCTCATGAGAAGAAGATACAAAGATAGAAGATAAAGGAGGATAAATCAATCCACAAGAACAAGGTTGAATGGAATTCATGTCACCATTCAATTGTGATTTCTATTTAGATTGTTCATTCGAGCAACCAAGCCCTAGATTACACTTACGAGGCACAAATTCTATGGGGACTCTAATGCCTTGCTTGTTGCACCCACAACCTTTATGCTTATAGCCATATTTAGAGACAAGCATAAAGCCAGGTCCATAACGTGTTTGCAAATCTTGAAAATGAGGATCCACATAAAGAGCATTGTCCCAATAATGGGGATCACACTCCTCTATGAGATCGACATCATCCTCTTGAATAGGACTAGCAATGTTATTCTCCTTATCAAAAGTGTAATCATCCTCCTCAGAAGGAGGATCAACACTAAGAGCATTGCAACTTGCATCTTCATTGCCTCGTGATGCAGAGGAATGACCATCTTCAATAGCGGGTGTAGATGATGTTATTGAAAGGTCTAAGCGGATCGGGTCAACTTTATACTCCTCACTGAAGGATTCTATAAAATATAAGGAACCTCGATCATCACCAAGACATGCATTCCTTTGAGAAGAGGTAGGACTAGGATTAAGATATCTTGCTTTAGAAGGATCTTCCTCAGGGACATCTATCTCAAGAGTATCCTTTGTAGTAGGTACTGCTGGAGTAAACATCAACACATTGGAAGACACTGAAGGGATAAGAGTAGGCACAACCAAAACTTGACTGACAGTTGCCATCTCACATAAGCACATAGCATCGGGGTCAACCTTGACTATGACTACTTTATTGTTACAAATAAACTTAATAGATTTATGCAAGGTAGATGGTATTGCACCCATAGCGTGAATCCACGGTTTACCAAGAAAAAGGTTATACAGTAACTTTTTTGCCATAACATATACAAGGGTGGATATAGTAACGGGTCCAAGCTGCAAAGGTAATACTATTGTACCTAGAGCTTGTCACCCAACATTATCGAACCCATGAATGACAACAGAAGAAGCATTAAGAGAAGATGAGTCAATATTAATCTTAGGCAATAGATCAATACTACACATATTGAGCACCGAACAGACATCAACGAGAGTACGTCTAATGCCAATTTTATTAATGTTGACTATAATCATTAGAGGATCTGCTTGCTTCTTTACTTTCGGAGGTGGGAGTTCCTATGGATAGAACTTAATATTCGACGAATCCGCACGAATATGCACCATCAACGCATTATCATCCGTCGGCCTAGCGGAAGAAGGCAAGAGGTTCTTTTGCAAGGCTTCCTGAAGCATACCTTGGTAAAATGGAGCAGACTGAAGCAAGTCCCACAGTGAGATCTTAGTCGGAGTAACTTGAAGTTGCTCAACAAGATCGTAATCACTAGGTGCTTTAGTTGTAGGTCTTGGTGCTCGAGGAAGGATTGGTTGTTTATTCGTTCTATTCTCATAAGTATGGGCTACCGCTCTATAAGAGGGAGCCTTAGAAAGATCAGGAGAATCGCCATCAAATGGAAAACCATCAATAGAAAAAATCTATTTAGAAGAAGGAATAGCTAGAGTCACGTAAATAACTAGTCTCTTAGGCCTTTGAGGGGTAAAGAGACATAGATCACATTTACTGAATCATCACAAATAGTAGAATAATTATTCGAATACATATTCTCAACATTGATCCAAATAGGATCAAATGTGGAATAATCACTTGATGAAACATTCTCAACATTGATCCAGGGAGAATCAGACGTGGAAGGAGGTTCATCATTCACTATCATTCACTAATGCATAATCTCTAGAGGAGAGTGCTTTGGAATAGATAGGAGACTCATCATTCACAAATACATCCTCTCTAGATGAGGGTGCATTGGAACAAAGATAGGACTCATCATTCACAAATGCAACATCTCTAGAAGATAGTGCATTGGAATGAATGGTAGATTCATCATTCACAAATGCAACAACTCTAGAAGAGAGTGCATTGGAATGAATGGTATATTCATCATTCACAAATGCATAATCTCTAGAAGAGAGTTCATTAGAAATAAGAGAAGGTAGAGTAACATTAAGAAAGGTATCAATGATTTCATCTTCTTGCAACAAAATATCCTCCAAAGCTAGAGGATTTTTGTGAGAAGGATCAAAGATACCAAGTGGCATAGGAAAAGCCAAGTCACCATCACATGCATGAAATGGAATATCATTAACATTTTGAATAAAATTAGATACAAAACTAATAAAAGAAGGTATTAAATCCATTACAATTTTTTCGGTATTTTCTATGTTCTAGCAATTCGCATTTTCAGAGGTCTCCGGAGCAGAATTTGAGGTTGGAACTTGCGTCTATCCCTAAAAATTGATTTCCAAAGGCACATGTAGTTAAGCGACTAAACTAGTTCTCTAGGAGACCTTTCCAACGGTGCAAATGGTTTTGAATTCTGAGCATCGAGTCAAAAATTATGACCCCAACAAGTAGGGGTAAATAGATTCCTAGTTTTTCGAAGAACACTATTCTTCACATCGGGTTCACCAAAAATGTAAGAGAGGGGGACCACCACGTGCAAGACCCTAGGTCATGGAGGGCCAAGACGTGAGAGGCTACCCTAACTTACCTCAACTAAGTGTATTGCAAGGGAATGTGAGGCGAGAATAATGAGGACCGTGAGGCCTCTCAGTTATTCTATAGACTCGAAACAAAGTAAGAGGCTAGGCGAGTCAATTTCTAGGTCTAACACTACGTCTCAGAAATTTCTCTATCCGAGGACAGAAGCACGGTCTTTGGACGTCAATGCGGCACGCTAGCATCTCAAAAGTGTGCTATTGTCTATACGACTAAACAACAGTGAGGAAGAGGTCAAACCAACAAAACTAGCTAACAACTCAACAGAATAACTAAAGGGCCAAAATGGTGTGATTAAATAAATAAAATACTCTCTAATATTATAAAGCAAATATGCAAGAGTAAAGAGAATAAGGAGGATCTCACCGAGGAATTCATTCGCCAGCTGACCCCTCAAAGAGCATGTACTCCTACACACAATAAGAAAGGGAAAATGTTGGGTGGTTGTATAGGGGCTTGCCTCAGTCAGACCCCCGTTTAGGTGTTTCCATCTCCATGGAAAACCAAGGAAACAAGATAAAGGAAATAAAGTAGTGAAGAGAAAGGAAGCACTACAAAACAATGTTATGCTACTCAACCAAGTGATAGAGGAGAGGAGAGGGAAGCTTACCACCTCCACCAAGAGGATTCAAGGCTGCTTGGGGGAAAAAATGAGAGTACTCGAGCCTCTACTACAATGACGTGGTCCCAAACTTGCTCTATTGAAGTGATGGAGTGTTTCTTTGGCTACAATGGAATGCTTGAATGCTTGGAGTGAGTGAAAGTGAATGATTGAGAGCTTGAAAGTGAATGTGATAGTGTAAGAATGGATGCTTGATGTGGTGAAGAGTTGGATTGAATGTTGAAGGGATGAATTTGAAGAAAGGATGGAGAAAAATGGCCATATTTGGGTCGGTCATCCAAAGGGGGAGTTACAACTTCACCTCCAATGAGAAGTGTAACGCCTCTGCAGGTTCAACCGCAGGAATTTGCTAGGGAGGTAAGCGCGTCGCGTAGACGTTTGCACGCCGCGCGAGTGTCCCCGATAGAAAAGCCTCCATCGATGCTCAAAACTGGCATCAAGTGGGATGCACACAATGGGATTAGGTGGAATTAAGCTTCCAATCTTGGTTTTCTAAGGTGGGTAAAGGCAAAAAGAGGATTTGCACATGGGGTGCAAATTCACTCTTATACAATAATATATAGTCAAATGATGATAGTATGCTTCTTCACTCCAAGTTTTATTGCTCACACCTACAAAACCAGTTAGCCTATAAAAAAAAAAACCAAAAGTTGGTGACATGTTAAAGATCATATAAAATCACAAACTTAAAACACATGCCAAAATTTAGTCACTATTTTTGTTTACTAGTAAAAAGCATTGCTATTTATGAAGGCATCGCTATAATTCCAAAAAGCATCACTCTATAGTAAAACAGGGACGACGAGGGCATCGCCATATTGGAGGCGTCACTATTTTCAAATCTTTGATACCTGCAAAAAGTATTAGCATCACAATATTTAATAAGTGTTACTATATTAATTAAGCGTCGTTGTATTTGCAAAAAAGGGTGTCACTATATGGCGATGCCTTACAAAGATGTTGATGTAATCTTTTTAGACACAAAAATAATCCTAATTGACATTGTGCATCTAATTTTGATTAATTATCATCAATTCTTTATTATTCAAGGGGTAAACGCTTTTGACCGGAGCTATGAACCGAAATACAACCATTCAACAATACCACCCCAACGGGGTTTGAACCTTGGTGGCAAGAACAACAATGCCACCTTTAAACCAACACACCATGCCAATACCGGCAATTAATTATCATCAATTCAACTATTAATCAAATAAAAAAAATTATTAGATTAATTCACTAATGTCCATCATGTTTGATTTAAATTAATTAATTTATTTAATTAAAATCCTAAAGTCCTCTCTTCTGATTTAATAAATCAAATTGTTTAAATCAAATGTCAAATCCCCTAATTCCTTCAAGTTAATTAATTTTGGATTAATTAACTCCTAATCCTAATTACCCATTCTCTAGCTTTTGACTCAACCTTGGTCAAACCCAACCCCTGATTAACTAACCCACTTGCACATGAAAATAATTTCTTCTAATTAACTAATTACCTCATTTTCCCTTACAAAAGCATATGCTTTGGGAATATTCCTCCAATAACTCCATTTATTGGACTTGCTTACCCAAATATTAATGCCCCTTACACCCCTCTTACATCTCCAACCACATTCATTTACTTCTTCTTACATCCTTTCAAATCCCCAGCCATATGCATTTATTTCTCTTCCATCCTCTTTAATTGCACATTCTCCAAAAAAAATTCCACTTTCATCTAATAGACTTGTGACAAGTGTTACAATATTATTGGCTCTCTTTTAGTCCCACATTCTTCCAATCTCTTCATTATTCAACCCTTCAACCCTATTTATAGAGGCCTTCTCTTTTGCAGACAAATACACAATCATCCACAATCTCAAGCATTCATCACTCATATCCATCCTCCAATTGCTATCATTATCTTTTAGGGCAATTGGACATTCATCACTCGCATCTTCATCACACATTGGAAGCTTATCAAGGGGGTGGGAAAGGGAATCCTTTCCATATCGATGGAGCACCACTCCCACTATGGGATAGGGTTTTCACATGCTTTTATATGCTTTCAATTAGTTTCTTTGGCATTTCATTGTTTTGTTTGCATATCTAGTATGTTTAAATATCTCATAGGGATTCTTGTTTTGGTTTAATTAATTTGACTAACAATGCTAATGTTTGTTTGTTTTTTAGCAAAGTGTGGAAAAAGCATTCACATTTTGGCACCCACCATGTATAGATAGGAAACTAAAGTCTTTTGTTTCTGTTCATGCATTCTTATGTTGTTACTTTCCCCCTTATATTTACAAGACACTGACATCTTGGCAGTTCATCATAGAGAATAAAACAATCAGATTTTGAGAGGTTTTTTTGAAGATGATGGTGTAACAAGGCAGAGAAATTTAGACAAATAACAAGCAGATTTGAATTGAAAAAGTGGGTATTGAACTTGAAAAAAGCATTTTTAAATGCTTATTGTAATAATCTAGGGAATCCATTTGCTGCTTTCATTTTTTGTTTTAGACCAACTAGCTTTATTTGGGTTTAAAATTAACCATTGATTTGATCTTTTCAAATTGGTTAAAATTGAACGTAGAAATTTACTAGACATTGCTTTGTGGGCTAAAATTGAACAAGGAAAATTCACACTTAGCTTGGTGCATTAAAATGAATTCATCATTTCTTTGAAGGCTAAAACGAACAAGTGCTTGAATTGTGTGATCTTGTATTTAGTGCACTTATAGTACGTATCCAATCCCCTTGCACTTTATGCAATCTTGTGTGAAGAGAGATACTTAAGTGTAATTTTATGCTTTATATAACCCTTAAGAGAGGGATTACTATGAGACACACCCCGCAACAAGAAACTCATAGGAAATTTCTTGCAAGCATGTTTACCAGTGGGATAAATTAAAGGTTGTTAAATCATGAGAAAGTACCTTCTATCCTGGACTATATAACGTACTACACCTAGTACAATGCCTTAAGTGGAATAGGAACGATAGTAATAGCCTTAAGTGGCAAAGCGAGCGTGTATATGACTGGGTGTTCTCGGTTTGTTACTAAGAGCCAAAATTGTTTAGTTACCAAAATCCTTAATACTTGGTGCAAGAACAGTCGTTTTGAAGCCACCCCACATTTGTACTATTTAAAGTAGAAACAAAATAAATCCTTAAGGTCTCTAGATCTTCAAGATTTTGAGATTTGGTGGTCCCGAGAAGTGTGTGTCATGGAGGGGATCCAGTGTCGCCAAATCTCTAATTATTCACTTTGTCTTAGTGTTTGGAGAGATCTAAGTGAGGACTCAACAAGTATGGCCATTTCAAACCTAAAATTGTGTAATTTGTGAGTCAGTCAAACACATTGCTTGGATCTCAAACTTTGAAACAAACATTAAACAAATCATCAAAATTTTATACCCTTTGCAAAGAGTGAATATATTTGAAGGGACCAATTATTACTGCTTGTCCCTAGAGATTTTATCCTTAGAGGCTTCTAAATATTTGGGCTCACATCTCAATTTACTCTTTTCAAAGTCAACCTAGGGAAACTATGGCCTTGACTCTTTGATTTTTACATAATGGACCTTGTGGAATGAAAAGGAGCTAAGACTAGACATTTAGTTTGGAATTTAAAACAAGATGAGTTGATGTGGTAAAAGCAATTCATTAACCAAGATTAAATCAATTGAACCACACACATTTGCTTGTTATCTTTTTCCTTATGGTCTTCCAAGCAAAACATTGGTCTTTTGGTTTGAACTCCTCATCGGGTAAAGCATATTCTTCACTATCTTGGTCTTGTAAACAAGGTCCCTCTTAGGTTCATTTAGGATCAAATCAAACACTTCATCCATCCCAAACATCTATTATCTCCATCCCAAAAACAACTTTTAGAGCTTTGGAAAACATCATTATCTAGACTTTGGTACATCATTAAACCAAATCAAAAGCACCTTGTTTAGTTAGGTGTGTGGGAATGCATCCTTTCTCATACATTTAATTAACTTAGCAATCCTTTGAACAAATTTATCCTAAAGATCACATGTCCATATTTGGATTCACAAAGTTCATTATCTAAATCAAAACATCAAAATCAAAACCTAAGTCTAGTATTGACCAAAGTTCTTAAAAGTTCAAACACCCATATCACTCACCCTTTCACCTTTCATCTCATCATTGTTCCTGAATTCCTTAGAGGTCAACAAGGTCAAAACACAGGAAAAACATGGAATATAAACTTGATTCATACATCACAAATGATCTAAGTCAACCAAACTATCAAAGCCTTACAATACCAATTGATTATCAAAACTCACATTTAAACAATCCATACATGGGATCATTATCTCCTACAAACCTCAGTGATACAACAAATGTGAGTATGCCCAATCTAAATTTTGGAACACCTTTCCTTATAGTAGATTTAAATCAAAGTCCAAACCTACAAATCTATCAACCAAATGATCAATGCATGAGTCTTCAACAAAACAACATTATCCCACCAAATCAATACATGCAAAATGTGAATATACCAAATAAAAGCTTACCAAACATGAACATATCAAATCCACACTTGATGAACTATGTGATAAATATGTTTGCAAGTCATACCAATGTTGTTCAAAGTCCAAAAAATATGTTAACAACTCAATGTATTGATCCAAGTCAAGGTAGCACCATGCAAAATCAAGGTTACCTAAATCAAAGCAATGTGATTGCCAACCACAACAATGTTCAATGTCAACCTATAATGCAAAATTTGAACATCATCCCAAATCAAAACATTGTCGAAAATCAATTTTTGCATGATCCCATACAAATACCACAAGTATACATTCCAAATATGCTTGCTCAACAACCAAATCAACTATATCAAGGGTGTTAAGATCAAAATCAGGATCAAATTTTGTGACATCAAATTGCTTCACTTGCCAAAATAGTTGATTCATTGCACCAAGAGACATATCCACCCAAAAATCAATACACTCTTCCATTGGTTAAACCATATCATCAAAGCATTGATTTGTGTCCACAACCACATCAAGAACAATATCTCCAATGTCAAGAGGTTGGATATCAAGATCAACAACATCAACAATAAATCCAATCACCACATCTCAAAGATCAATCACCACATCTTGAAGATCAATCACAACATGAATCACCTCAACAAGTACAAATCTCACAAGATAACAAACGTGAATACACTCCTTTTGGAGAGCCAATCGAATCAGTACGAAGAAAGCTAGTTAATGCAAAACTCATCACTCTTCCAAAAGTAAGTGCTTTCAACTCTATCATAAACTTCCCTTGGAATAAGGGTAGAGATTATTATGAGTATCATAGAGAAAATATTCATAAAACATCAAATTGTATTCGACTCAAAAATCTCATCCAAGACCCTATTGATCAACGAAGAATAACTGTTGAGGACAATGATCAAGATTCAACCATTAGTGATAACAGTGACAATCTCTCCACCACGATTATTGAAAAAAATGATAAAGATCTATCCATCAATGAGCACCTTGAAGATGTTTTTACCCCATCCAATGATCAAATCAACATGCATCGAGAGTCACTTTTCAATCATGATCAAAATTCACCAATAATATCCAACAATGATCTATTTCAAGGAGTGTTAGAATTATTTGATCCTATTGACATAATCCAAGATCCATCCACCAATGATCATGTTGGCAATGTCTTTACATTACCTAATGAGTTAGAGGACATATCTCAAGAATTTATTCTGAAGCATGATCAACATCTTTCACCAAAATCTAGCAATGGTCCTTTCCAAGACATATTGACATCCTTCGACCTCATGGTTGCGAATATTGAAGGAATCCTCAACTCAACACTTGATACAAATCCACTCAAAGATCAAGAGGATATTGAGCCACTTCCCATGTCTAATGAATATATCCAAGAACTCTTTGTAAGCAATCCATCATTTGAAATTGACCCATGCCAAGAACTTGATCCAAAGCACATCGAAAGCAATTCTAAAATTAATCAAGATCAAGAATTTGTATCTCTAAGATGCTACAATGATCGAATAATGGGCACTCTCCAATCTATACAAGATGTCACAAATGATGATCATATCCATATAGCACATACTCCTCCATCTACCCATGAGATGCTTTCTTTGGATGGGCACATCGATGATCTTCATTCAAAACAAGATTCCCTTACTCTTGACATTATTACACAAGAACAAGAGGTTATTGATTCCTACAGTCAGGCCGAGTTGTCAAAATCAAGATCAAATATATCCCAAATTAAAATTGAGGACATTATGTATGAAGATATCTAGCATTATCCACTCAAGGAAACAAGTTGGACCAAACAGGATATTCCAGAGTTAGCAGCATAGCAAACTAGAATAACATCATATGCAGTGGCCATTTATCAAAGAACGATTGCTAAACTAGACATCTCAAAATAGGAAGAATCAAAGCATGAAGGTACTACTTCCACAATACTGCGGGCAACTTTTTCTCAGGAAAACACCAACATAGGGATCACGAAGAATCCTTATGATGAAACCAATGCTAATACTACAACCAGCCACATCACAAATCTTCATCCACCCATCACCCCATCCACAAATTGGGACCAACATCAAAAGAAATATTTGAATCAAAGCATGAAAAACGTTATCAAAGCAAAAGAAGTTGGGAAGCATAATGGACAAATCAAATACACATGGATACCAAAAAATACAAAGAAATATTATCCCTATCAAACTCCATTAGTCAAAGAAACTATGAGACAAAATCCAAAAGGGAAATGTTTCCATCAAAGACGTCCACAAATGCAAAAGCAAGCTTCTCAAGCAACATACAAAGTATATCAAGCAGTTGGTCCTAATTCCAAGCACACTTTCGCATCCACCCATCATTGCTCATCTTCCCAAGTTTGGAGAGTTAAAGGTTCTAAGCTGCCAACCAATCCATCTTCTATTCCTAAACACACTCGACCATCCACACATCCATGCATGATATCCAATTCTTACATTGACCATTTATTGGCAACAACCCTTCATCATAAGGATTCAAAAGGCACTCTATTTCAATTGGTGCATAAAGATAGAGTTAACTCCAATATCAACAAAGTAGATCAGGAATCTCAAATGTTGCATTCAACTGCACGTATCTTAGAAAAACTTCTTCAAGTAGGATATCGATGACACATTATGACATAAGCATCTACATCGGCACCACTAGGTGGTTCAACATGAACTTAAAATCTTTCACAAAAAAACAAAAAAAATCATAAAATCATGAAAATAGTAAAGATAAAAAAATTGTCCTCCACTAAAAAACACTATGGTGGCGCTTTGGACATGTACCATGATGAAAACTTGGAAAAAAGGCGTCATGTGTAGAATCAAGCATCTACGTGCGCTAATTCAAGTGAAATCATCTTATCTCATCCATAATAAACTCCAACATTCCATCCATCTTATCCATAATAAATCCATTCATCCATGAACTATTTATCCAATCCATTTTTATCCATCTACATCCATATCCCAAATTATCTTGATCTTGACAAAAGTTTGGTGTACACTTTACACTTGCTTATGATAAACATCTTGAAATGGGTCATTATCATTGATCTTATCCTACCTAACATTATATAAGCCATGAAGCACCATCCAAATGAGCATCCTCTCTTCAAATACCTTATCTTATCACAGGATAATCCTTGGCATCCTTTGTGTGCTTACCATATCCATCCATCCATACATCTATCCAAGAATTCACCCATGGCATTCCATACATTGCTAGACACTGGGGAATATATTTACATCTTGCTTTGGGAATAAATCTTGATCTATATCTTCCAACTTATGTTATGATTTGAACATTGGAAAACGTGAAATCAAATTGGTCAAAGGATTTGCGAGCCAAAAAAATCCAAATCACAAACCCATGGCATATTTTGACAAGAAGATGTTCCTCATCAAGCATTATCTTTCACTGAACATCAATCCAAAATAATCAATATCAATTACATCTAATGTGTGCTTCAACATCACATCAAATCATTCAAAACAACTTTTGTTCTAAAGCAAGCTTCAAAATATTGATTAATCAAATATAATCAATCCATCATCATCTTGGGATATCCTTCCCAATCCTCATGTTGCTTAAACACTATCCTTGCATTGTTGTGTATCCTCAACAATGTTATCATCATCAATCCATCAATCATATCAATCAACCCTAGCTTGGTTTTCAACAAGATCCCAAGCAGATCACTGATATCATCACACATACCCATGTCAAAATCATCAAAATCATGTGAAAATCCAAAAACAGGTCAAAAAGTCAAAAATATGTCAAAAACATGGTTATCCGAACTATGTCGTCTTTGAGCTTAAACATAGGCAAGGCCATCATTGATGAGCCCCCAAGACACAAAAATGCAAAAACATTTAAATAATCCGAAAATCCAAAAAATAGCCTCATAACATTTCAAAAAATATCAAAAACATCCAAATATTTGAAACAATCCATTCATCCCATTTCAAATTCACTTGCAATAATCTCATCCATAATAAACAAATCTTCACACTCACCCTTTGGTAACACAAACAAAAAACAAGTACAACAATCAGCAAAAGTGGAACGTTTAAACACAAAAAAATCAAACTCTTGATCATTCTCAAACATGTCAATCAAACCTTATATCAACGGACTTTTCAAACAACCTATCAACTTGTCACCATCCACTAACATGTCCTAGGATACATCCTTCCTACAATGGGCATTATCTTTGGCAATCACTTTGGATACTTATCTTAAGCAAAACATATCCCTTTGGCTAGAGGTATAAAGAACATTAGCTTGTTTGTTTACTTGATCTTTTCTTCTGATTTATCTTATTGCACTCATTCCAATGACCTCTCTATGATGTCTTATCAAAACAATTTAGAGAGAAAGGAATGGGGCATTGATCATGATCTCTTATTTGCTTTGCTTGTTGGATATTCTTGTAATATAACTTGGCGATACTTGCTTTGGTAGGTGTCTATGGAGGGAGTTTTGGACAACTTGTTGACTATTTCATTGATAGGTTATGCCTTTTTGTGTTTTGGTCTGAGATGTTTGAAACTTTTGAAGTACATCCTAGTGAGGTTTCATTATCTCAAGTGTAAACAAGAATATTCCTATCTGTTTGTCGAGTCAAAGTCCATCTCACTAGATACAACGCATCTTGGTTGTCTATACCTCGATGCATCGTATCTATGTGCGTTATCAAGCATACGTAAAGTTATGCTCTTTACATCCCCAATCCCTAGATAAGCAATACATCATCATCATTCATCATCATATCTATTAAAGTCTCAAAAACTCATAGACTTCTTGGACTTCTGCATCTTCTCGCAATCAAGGGTTGATCCCTCTTATTCTTCTATCCTCTTTCACACTATCATGACATTCACCAAAACATCAATGCATCCATCTTGCATTCATAAAACATCAACATACTCATCCTGCATACTCATACATATCATCAAAGGAAAACATCATCCATCTCCTCATCTCACATGCATTATCAGTTAAGTTGTTTAGGATAATATAGATTTGTTATTCTAAGCATCTTAAAACCATCTCATTTTCATCATCATCATCATAATATAGATCTGTTAAGTCTAACCTTCTCATTTCAACATCTTGAACCCCTTCTTCGTGAGCTCGAACTAAAATCAAAATTTCTGCCTGATCTCTTGAGGGGGCAGTGTACCAGCGTAATTCTTTTTGCTGGGCAACAAAGGGGCATCTAAAAAAATAAATAAAATTTTGAATTTCAATCTTGGCAATATCAGTCTTTGAACCAACACAACTGGTGCGTTGCTTCAAAAAGGGGTAAATGTAGACATGCAAATAATCCTAACTAACATTGCACATCTTATTCTGATTAATTATCGTCAACTCCTGTATTAATCAAATAAAGTAATTTATTAGATTAATTCACTAATGCCCATCATGCTTGATTTAAATAAATCAATTTATTTAATCAAAACCCTAAAGTCCTCTCATCTGATTTAATAAATCAAATGTCAAATCCCCCAATTCCTTCAAGTTAATTAATTCTAGATTAATTAACTCCTAATCCTAATTACCCATTCTCTAGCTTTTGACTCAACCTTGGTCAAACCCAACCCCTGATTAACTAACCCACTTGCACATGAAAATATTTTCTGTTAATTAATTAATTACTCCATTTTCCCTCACAACAACATATGGTTTGGGAATATTCCTCCAATAACTCCATTTATTTGACTTTATTACCCAATATTAATGCCTCTTACACCCCTCTTACATCTCCAACCACATTCATTTACTTCTTCTTACATCCTTTCAAATCCTCAACCATATGCATTTATTTCTCTTCCATCCTCTTTACTTGCACATTCTCCAAAATGTGCTCCACCTTCATCCAATAGACTTGTGACAAGTGTCACAATCTTATTGGCTCTCTTTTAGTCCCACATTCTTCCAATCTCTTCATTCTTCAACCCTTAAACCCTATTTATAGAGGCCCTCTCTTTTGAAAATGGATCCACAATTATCCACAATCTCAAGCATTCATCACTCATATCCATCCTCCAATTGCTATCATTATCTTTGAGGGCAATTGGACATTCATCACTTGCATCTTCATAACACATTGGAAGCTTATCAATTGGGGTGGGAAAGGGCATCCTTTCCACATCAAAGGAGCACCACTCCCACTATGGGATAGGGTTTGCACATGCTTTTATATGCTTTCAATTGGTTTCTTTGGTATTTCATTGATTTGTTTGCGTATCTAGTATGGTTAAATATCTCATTGGGATGTTTGTTTTGGTTTGCTTAATTTGACTAACAATGCTAATGTTTGTTTGTTTTTGAGAAAAGTGTGGAAAAAAGAATTCACAGTCTCCAAAAGTGTCGTTGTATCTACAAAACTAGGAAAACATGATTCTAAAGAGAAATTCATCAAATTCGATTGGTACTGCCCTCCTTCTAGCGCCAAAATGTGACTGATGATGTAGTATAGGTTAACTACACTTGATCCATAAGGATTCAAAGCATAGTCAATATAATAAGAATCAGTCCCAATAAGATCATTCAATTTAAATAAAGTGAACAAGCCATTAAAACTATCATTCAAAAACATGAAATCTTGATAAACATCTACTCTAAGACATTGAAACTTATCCTATTGGGGGAGTGGTGTCGCATTGATGTGGAATGGTGACCCTTTCCCAATCCCTTGGATAATGAGCTTGTTTCAATCAGTTTTATTGAAGAAAATTGATGAAAATAATAAGATGTGTATGTGAAACACGATGAAAGCTAAATTAATATGATAAAAGCTAAGATGATCGATGTGAGTGTATGCAAATCTATTCTAAATGTATGCAAGCTTAAATATGAAAACTCTAGATTCGAAAATATGCTAAATGGGTGCAACTTAGGTTACCATGGAAGCCATTAATGGAAGCTAAGCTAATAATGCATGAAAATTAACCTAAAATGATTATCAAATGTAAAACATGAGTGTGAATGACAGTGATTTTCAATAGCATAAGTTTTCTCTGAAAAGGTGGATCCATTTGTCTCTAAATAGTGATCTATTTATAGGAGATCAAATGAGAAACTGAGGGTGAAGACTGAAAGAATCAATCAATGGTCAGGATGAAAGGAAGATGGAGGCATGGATTATGGATTCTCATCAAGGGTTGAGAATACAAGTTGATATTTAATCAATGGTTCACAATCATGCAAAGAAGCACACTTTCAAAGCTTTCTCAAAAAGCTTGTTGAAAGTTTGCTATAAGGAAGAATATTCCTTTTTTCAAATGAGTGAAGAGAGAATATTCTCATGGGTGAGGAAAAATTAGCATTTAGTTAATTAAAACCAAATTTTAATGTGCAAAAGGGGAAGTAATATACCCTTGCAAGTGGGAGGATTAGATTTAATTAGTAATTTGATAATTAAAACAAAGTTCAAATTATGCAAATTAGGGGAATTATATGATATTCATTAAATAAATGATTTAATGATTTAAGGGGGATGTGATATGATATTTAATTAAATAGCTTAGGGTTATTTAATTAAATAAGAGGAATTAGGGATTAAATTAAATAATTTGATTTATCCAATTTAACAGGATGAAAGGTTAGTGCAAGAGGGGGTAAATTAACCTAATTAGGTCAATTAGGTTAATAGATGAAAATGATGTGGTTAATTAAATAACTAGGCTAATTTAATCAATTAGGCGAAAAGAGGATGGGTTTTAGGATGAAGTGGTGTTAGTATATCAATTCAAGTGCATGATATCATCCAGGAAATTTTTAAGTGTCTACAATTGCTACACAAATGTTTTCCATACTCCTGGGTATCAGGGTCTGTTTTACATTGGCCCTGACAATATCATGAGAAGGTGCATAAGGGAAGATGAAATCTTTGATATCATAAAGTCTTGTCATGATTAGCCATGTGGAGGAAATTTTGCAGAAAAAAGAATAGCCTTTAAGATCCTCACAACTAGCTATTATTGGCCCACTTTGCACAAGATGTTGTTAAATACACCAAGAGTTGTGATAGGTGCCAAAGGATAGGAAGACCAACAAAGAGTGGTGAAATGCCATTGCAGCCTCAGTCAACATTGGCACCTTTTGACAAATGGGGTTTAGAGTTTATTGGACCAATCTCACCACTTCTAATAGCAAGGAATACATTCTTGTTTGCATTGAGTACTTGACTAAGTGGGTAGAAGTAAAGGCCTTATAGTTTGCTAGAGATGACAATGTGGCTAAATTCTTATATGAAGATATATTTACTAGATATGGACTACCTATAGAAATAGTCACTGATCAAGGTCCATAGTTTACTTTTGACCTAATTACCAAACTGGCTGAAGAATACCAAATTAGACACAAGAAATCAACACCTTACCACCCTCAGGATAACGATCAGGTGGAAGTCACTAATAGGAAGATTGAAATTATTCTCACCAAGATAGTGCAACTACATAGGAAAGATTGGGTTTCAAGGTTACCTAAAATAGTATGGGCATAAAAAAAAACTTGGAAAACCACCATTGGTTTTACACCTTATGACTTAGTATATGGTAAGACAACAATTCTTCCTATTGAGTTGAATATAAAACACTAAGGACATCAGTAGAACTGGAAATGGACTTAACAAAAGCTCAAAAGGAAAGGTTGCATACTTTAAATGGATTGGATGAAATAAGGATGAAAGCAATCCATCACACTGAGGTAGTAAAATAACAAAGGATGAAGTGGCATAATTAGTACATTAAAACAAAGGAGTTTATTGTAGGGGACTGGGCATTGTTATATGATTCAAGGTATAAAGACTTCAAGGGAAATCTCTAATCTAGGTGGTTGGGTCCCTATGAAATTAGTCAAGTTTATCCCAATGGGGTAGTTAAGCTGCACATAATAGATGCAGTCAGATTTTCACTTCTTGTAAATGACCACAAATTGAAGTTATATAAGAAGGCATTGTAGAAAGATGATTTCATATTCTCCCTGTTTCAATAATATGGTGCTCATAGTTAATCAAATACAAAATCTGACACATAGAGTGATGTTTCAGCAACAAATGACATACCAAGCACTTTTGGTGACCTAGAGATTGAGCTACACAACTCAATCCCTAAGATCACTCGGGATTAATTTCTCATCTTATCTTACAAGTACACACTGCACATTATAATGATGTTCATAATATCTTCAGAGGGCCCTATTTTAAACATTCACAAAGGGTCCTGATGTCATAGGAACGAGTAGCTTAATAGTTGTCAACATTTAGAATGGGTCCTGACACTACAAGTACCCATAGCACCATCTGGCAACATAAAAGAAAATTCGAACAAGTTGGCACCATATTGACTACAAGTTCATGTGCATTCATTTCATAATACCCACATGTAATATCCATCACTTCATAATAAATACCCGTAGCATGATTCATTTGCTGCCAATTCACATTTTAAATATTTGAGATGTCATATCGCCAACTCATATTCGTAATATCCATCCCATCACTTGCACCCGCCACCCTACAATTCATTACCTTGCAGTTATTTTCTATCACATAAAATCAACACCCAGATGTGCATTCTTTTTAGTTCACACATGCAACACATAGTTATCTCCTACTACTAATAATTCAAGTACTCTATCATGATTAATATAGTCTTCTTTAAACTTTCATTATGGCTTTCGTATTAATTCATGCATGCGAACTATTCATATCTTAATTTCCATTATTACATATTTTCACCACCTCCAAATAGAAAACGTGAAGTGAGGTCACTTCACCAATTAAGTTGGGGGGAGAGTACAACTTATTTAGTCTTTTCAAAATTTCCACCTAAATCAAATTCAATGGATTAAAAACATGGAAGACCTTCCTAATTATATCTCATTTTTGCTGCCATTTCCAATTGCTAAACTTCAAACCCTAAGAACTTGAGCTCGGTTTGAACTATGCTTGAGCTCAGAACTTGTTCATGAGCTCAAATTAAGCTGGTATTGAGAAGGGAATTTGCATTTTGGTATGGTAGTACAAGTTTACAAAGAAACAAAAGGAAGGCGAAGGGTTTTGAAGGTGGTAGAGTGGATTAAGCCAAATTTCCAAAGCTGAATTGAGCACATTGAGTGGATAAAGTAAGCCAAAATGGGAGGCAATTCCATAAGAAGGGAGCCAACAACTCATAAGCAAATTTTGGAGGATGCAATGGTTCTACCCATTTTTGCCAGGGTTGGATAGCTTGACTATTTTCTAAAATTAACATAATTAAGTGATGATATGACACAAAGGTTTACATCTACTCTTGAATATGATGAAGCCATGGTGAAGGGACTATTAGTAGATGCATCCAAGACTGCTATTCAACAAGTCACTGGGTTACCAAAAACTGGGGCAAAATTTCCAGCATGAGTTAACGTAGTTGTAGCTAGGGAAGAATTCTGTATATGAGAGGAATTAGAATCATCATCACAAGGTGCGAAGAGACTATCTCTTCCCTAGTTATGGGTGAATTGTCCTTCCTACATTGTTAGATACATCACCTGTTATGGTAGGAATAAATTCTTATATACATTTCATTTCAAATTACTTAGTCACCTTAGGCACAATAAGTTAGTAAATGTACCAAAATTTCTTTACAATTTATTGAAATGGATGGCATCAAAATACCAAAGAAAACAAAGTGATACCTCTCTATCTCATCACTGTTTAATTTATCTACTGATAAAGAGAAGTTTAAGGATTTAGTACCCACAAGTGAATTGGGAGGATTTTAAGGAGTGTACAGATATTAACATTTTGTTGGATGCACCCATGGTAACTAAGAATGTAGAACCCCAAAATAAACCTGAAGGAGAAAACCTTCATATCTCACTTGTGGCTTCACCTACATGTAGCCAAGGTGAAAATGAGGAACCTAATGAACCAAAGTCTAGGTCACCTATAATTGAGGAAATACTATCATCTTCAAGATCACAAAGATTCAAGAATAGGAGAGGAAGTACATCTACCTCTTCTACACCCTCTAAACCGAAAATAAGGAAGGATAATCCAAAGAAAAAGAGGGGTACTCAAAAGAAGAAATAGGATGTTTCGAAGAAGGGTGTTCAAAAGGAAAAGAAAAAAGTTGAGAAATAAATACACACCTAGACGTTTAGGTAGATTAAGAAGACAAGGTGCCATGAGAGAAAATATAGAAAAACCTAAAGAAGAAGGGAACAAAGAACAACAACAGGAAGATGTCGCATTAGTGGAAACAAAATATGAAGTAAAGGGGGATGCCCCTGACAATGAAAATATATCTAAAAAAGGAAAAAGATATGTGATAAGTACTGCTGATTCAAAACCAAACGATCTATTTACTGCTAAGAAATTACAGACAATAACCCAAGATAGTCCCATTCATGGAGACTATGAAGAGAGAGGTAATGAACAGTTCATGGATACATAGGAGATGTACATAGAAGAAAGAGATGTAAGAAAATAACTCCAAGAGGCTTTAGATAGGATCAAGAACTTGGAGGAATTAGTAAAAAGCTATGAACAAAAGGACAGAGAGAAAGAAGAAAAAATGGAGGAAATGGAAGAGAAATTACAATTGTATGGCCATGTACCTAAGCTTGATTTGTTGGCACAACTGGCCATAATTAAAACTAGAGATAAAGAACTAGCAGTTCTAGATCAGAAACCTCCTTCCATCAGAACTCCTAATTACAATACCACCCTTCACTTGGACATCAGCTCTAGAGAGTGACTATTGAGCTTGTACATGAAAAGGAGAAATGGAAGAAAGAAAAAAAATCTTGATTGAAGAACATGCAAAAGAATTGGAAAAGAGAGACATGGAACTAAGTAGATTAGAAGTCAGGTTGGAGGAAATATCAGAAAAATTTGTATAGATCATCAAATCTAGACCCCTACCAAGGACACATGCATTTTTTCTACAGGAAAGATTTCTATGTTTTCAGTTTGGCAAGTTAATTAGTAGATAGTTTGTTGGTATGAGTAAAACTTATGAGTTTCTTCATTCTTTTGTTACTTCTACACCTGAAGAACAAGATCAATTGTGTGAGTTTTATTTACACAATTATGTAGTGTTGGATGAAATAGAGTGGAACCCTCTGATTTTTGTAGGGGATCTTCAGATGAGAGCACTTGCATCCTATTATAGAAATGAGAAACTTAGGGGTGAAATAATGGAAGAGTATGAAGAAAAGGAGAAATAAATTGCTCTCTTTATAAGGAAAGAAGCTAAAACCCTGATGTAGTCATTGATGAATGGTTGAGGCTCATTGATCACAAGGGTGTGGGCAAGAAAATCATGAAACTCAAGAAGGTGGATTATGAAAGAATACAAATGTTAGTTGTGGGTATATGACAACAGTGCTACAAATATGTACAAAACAAATGGAATAGTTTAACCCCTGAACTACAGAAAAAAGGAACCACATTCAATGTATAACTTCATTACCATGTTTCAAAGGTACATAGATACATAGAAATTGGTGTTAACAAGGGGATTTACTAGGTACCACTCACCTTCCATCCACCTATTTTTTTTCTATCAAATTCCATATTAGACTGGGGAGAAGCGTGAGGAATGTGAGAAGGATGGGCATATCAGGATGAATCAACTTGTAGCATATAACAATTTTTATTTAAAACAAATCCAAGGAGTTAATGTTGTTATGGACCTGAGGCAGATTACCTTGCGGTACAATCAATACCCCTAGTGTTTTGCTTGTGGACAAGAAAAAGGATAGTTGGGGGGAGTGATGGGTCCAGATATTAGCTTATTTTTTGTTACTTTCATACATACTTTGAGACACTTTTAGATATATTTTCCAGACAATGCTCCTATATTATACTATCCTTTCATACTTATTATGCAAACTTGAACCTAAAATATAATTATGGAAATATGGTTATGACATAATGATTATTGCACGGTTTATATGTAGATATGCATGAATGTGGATGGAATTCTATGTTTTAATTATGATAGTTAGACTTGTGTACATGCTTTGTGAATTAACCGTTTTGCAGCCAAAGAAGAATTGTAGCATGTAGCAGTTGTAGGATGAACCCACAACCAAAGGATGACTAGGATAACAAAAAAAGGGAGTTCTAGATTAAGCTAAATGTCATGATTATTGATTAAAGGCACTTGATGGAGGTTGAACGTGCATATTTATGACCAGTTAATAAGTGCCGAAGTAAAATGATTCCTTTATTGATAGGATTTTGACAAATGTTTGTGTGTTTACATGCAAATTCTATTTTATAGAGTTTTAGTCCTATTAGGATTCTTCTTTCTTTCCAATTATGGTTTGAACAATTCAGTCTTAACTATACACTCTTATATTTAGGAGTGGAAGTTAATGATTGCGGTTAGTTGTTGCTTTGAATAAGATTCCCTCAAGATTGTATATAACGGATGGTTGAATCCGTAGATTAGTTAGTTGGTTTTTTAGTTTTCTTACTATCAATTATTTTTAGTTTCAAGACATAAAGGTTATTCAAAATAATTAAATATATTTTGTGAGAAGATCTTGTGTAAATATTTCATGATATGCAATGAATGAAGTCAATTTTATTGGATGCATAGGATCTGTTAGTTAGATTTGGTTTTAGTTAAAGTGAGAATAACCACTTGAGCAGGCCACTAAAGGTAACTATTCTTCACTTCATTTTCCAGTTGTTTATTTTTGTTTATTAGTTGTTTCATGTTTATCATTACTTCATGAATTGTATGCAAAATAAACTAGAATCTCATACCTTGCTTATTGTTAATGAATGTTCATGAACATGCATGTAATGGTTAACCAGTAGTACTCCAGAGGTTAATTTAGTTGAGTCATTAGTTTTGATTAGTTTTGAGTTGATACAGTAATGTTTTATTAGCAACAATCTAGTTACAGTTTAAGTTGTAGGTACCCATAGCCACTAGTTTTGGTCTATGCCTTTTACTATTTTGCAATTTTGTGAATTTCTAGCAAGTAGAATAACTTGAATAAGATAGCTCAGGTAGTTTTGAGTCTCTGAAGGCATATACAATGCTGCACCATCACAAGTTTACAAACATTGGGTTGACATTTTAATGTAGTCTTTGCAATGCTGAGTGGACTATTTAGTCAAATAAACCTTTGAATTGTGTAGGTTCTACCAAGTTTACAATACATTATTTTAGACTCTACATTTAGCTGAATTATTTTCTCTTTGTATGTCTCCTCATTTTTTGGTTGAAATTGCTTGATGAATTCACCTGGCTATTAGATGAATGTGTCAATTTGGGCATTGTTTTCAAAAACCTTCCAGTTTTGATCATTGTTAGGAATAGATGGTCAGAATATAACTCGTACTGCATGTTGGTTCATTGTTAGATTAGAGGCTGGTTCAAATTGTGAGTTGATTGAGGCCATTCTATCTATGACGATATTTTGTGATCTCAAGACAACCTAGATATTGAAGGCATTGAACCCTTCTATCAAGTCCCATACTTTATGTCAATATGATCACATTCTTACATTCTTTGCAACTTCTTGTTCTATGACCTATTTTACCACTAGCTCTAAATCTACAAACACCTATATTTTTTTAGCGCCCAATTGTTCTACCAATTTTAAACCATGAACCAAGCCTTCATACTTCGTGTCGTTATTTGTGCACGAAAATTGGAATTAGAAAGCTCTAAGAGTTTCCAATCCAGTAGGAGATATAAGCCGGATCCTTGCCCTTGATCTATTCTTACATTTGGCATTGGTATCAAAGTGAAAATTCCACAACCTGTGTTCATCTTTTGTATGGTCGCCTGAATTCTTTTGTTCCTTGAAGTTAGTCACACATCATTATGAAGGTTAATAAGGCACTGAGAAGAAGAATTATTTTGTTGATAAGATTTTGGATAATTGTTTATGTGTTCCACATGCAGATCTATTTTGCAGAGTTTCAATTTTATTAGAACTCTTGTTCTTTTTTGTTGTAGTTTGAATAACTCAATCTTAATTACATACTTTGATATCTTGGGAGTTGTAGTTAATGATTTTAATTAGGAGTTGTGTTTAAAATAAACTCCCTCGTGCTTGTATATAGCTGACAGTTGAGTCCTTAGATAGTTGATTTTAGTATTTAGTTATCATCTATAGACTTGTTGATTATTTAGAAATGATTTTCTTGAATACAATATGTGAGGAAGATTTTGTGTAATATTTTATGATGCATAATGAATGAAGTTCAAGTTCATATGAATGCGTAGAATTTAAATATTTAGATTTGGTTTTAGTTGTGAAGACATCCACTTGAGTAGGCCACTCAAGGTAACTGTTCTTCACTACATTTGAAGTTGTTTATTTATGTTTAGTAGTTATTTATGTTTATCATTACTTCATAAATTGTGATTAAGTTAGACTGAATTCCCATATTTTGATTATCAGTAATGAATCTTAATGAGCATGAATGCATTTAACTAACCTATAGTACTCCAAAGGTTAGGATAAGTTCAGTTACTAGTTTTGAATATTTTGAATTAATTTCAGAAATTCTTTGTTAACAATAGTTCAACTACAAGTTATGTTGTAGGCACCCGTAGCCAATAGTGCTAGTTTACTTCTTTCACTATTATGCATTTATGTGATACTCTAGCAAGTAGAATACTCATAATAGGATAACTTAGGTAACCTTAGGTATTTGAAGGCACATATAGTGTAGCACCATCAAAATTTTACAAATCTTGAATGACAATTTAATGAAGTCTGTACAATGTTGAGTGGACCATTTAGCTAGTCATACCTCTGAATTGTGTGGTTTCTACCAAGTTTACAATATAGTAGTTTAGATTCTACATTTTTTGTGTCATTGTTAGTGATGGTGCTACCTTTATAGACTCTTTTTCCAAGCTTTCATAGTTTACACTTTGTTTTTAGCATTATAACTATTAGATTTAATCTCTTTTTTTTTTTCAATTTTTTTGTCCACAAAGACTATATAGCTATTAGATACCTAATGAACAAGCCTATAGTATTGGGTAGACTAGTTAGATGGCTGCTCCTTCTACAAGAGTTTAATATTACAATAGTGGACAAGTCTAGTAAGGCTAATGTAGTAGCAGATTTTATGTCAAGGTTGCCAAAACAAATAGCAGAAGGGGTAGTGGATGACTCATTTCCAGATGAACACTTATTTTCTCTTAATGTACATGTGCCTTGGTATGTTGGCATTGCAAATTATTTAGTGATAGGGAAGATTCCACCACACTTTTCTCCAAGGGAAAAGAGACATTTGGTACACAAGTATTTTCCATACTCTTGGATATTAGGTTATCTATTCTACACTAGCCCTGACAACATCATGAGAAGGTGCATAAGGGAAGATGAAATATTTGATATCATGAAAGCTTTCCATGATGAACCATGTGGGGGTCACTTTGCAGCTAAAAGGACAACTTTCAAAATTATATAATGGAAATATTTGATAAATGTCCTCGAAAATGGATAACAAAATTATATATATATATATATTAATGAATTAATACCATTATAATTATAATTGTCAAAAGATAATATTATAATTATAAAATATCAATATATATAATTTAATATTATAATCAATATTGAAAATATACAAAATTAATATATAAAGAATAAACCAATACGAAGCAGATAACATCATAATTATAATTACAAGTAAATATTTTTTTTAACTATAACAAACATCAAGAGGTGAAAATTATAATTACCTTAGATAATATTATAACTATAATATAATATAGATTAAGATTACTATAAACGTCATAAATATTAAAAATTATATATAGTTGAAAAACAATATATAATATATTTGGAAAATGTTATATAAAATAAATATTGACGCAGGAGTTAGTAATCTAAGAATTCATGGGGATAAAGAGTAGAGGCTCGAGATGGTGTTTTTTTCTTCGCCGCTTATATCCGCCATCATCAGTATCCTTTGTAGAGCACAACAAGATTCACATAAAATAAATCGAACTCAAGAAATCAGGACTCTTTGGGACACGGGCTCTTAATAGTCCCATGAGCATCTCACTCGCAGTTGCTTGACTGGCGGATAAACTGTAACCCCGTAAGCACACCAAGAAAGCCACTTGAGGAAATAGACTCATCATATAATATCCACAGGATCAACATCTCTAGTGAGGAGTAGTCCATTAAGGGAATAGTAATTAGATTTTAGGTAAACTTTGTTATGTTCTAACTAAAGGGTGTGTCCCTTGACGTGGACACTTCTCCTCCAAAGGACACATCCACCCCTTTAGGTAGATACAAAAGACAATAAGGAAAGGAAGGAGAAGGGCAACATTTCAGGAGTAAAACATATTCCACCTAAAAAGGATATCAATCCATTATTAAAGAGGAGACCAAAAATAAGGAACTTGAAACAGGTGAGGGAACTCATTGGTTTTAATACTTAATTTCTATAGATGGATATAATGATGTTGCATAGATATTTGTCTCAGGCCCTAGTCAAACTGTGTTTTTATTGCATATAATATTCATTTTGCGTTCATTGGTTTCATTTGTGCTTCTGTTATGTTTCAAAAGCCATTCTCTTTTTTATAGATCAGTATTAGAAATCATATTTGGCATTAGGGGACTGTATAGTCTTGGAACAAGTAGAGGCCCTATGGTTTTCCCTTTGTAGAAATAGTGACTGATATAGACGACATTGCTTAGAGATTCTAAAGAACATACAAACATAGATACTAAATTCATGTATTTCCATACTTTAATGCTAGAACTTGATAATTATGTATGCCTATGTTGAATTGAACTGAATTATAGGACTGTATTAGTCTATGGAATAAAATGGATAAGCAATGGACATAAATCTGGTTATCTTGAATTTGCATTATGTTATATGCTCATACTCAATTATATGCTTTCATATCTAGGAATTGTTTAGAATTGTCTGCAATCTGTTTGTAAACCTGCCAGGAGAGGTGAGTCATCACCTAATTGGTTTGTCTATAAACCCCATCCAAGTTCCGCCCCACTGGCCTGAAGCAAGCATTGGGCATTCTTCCCCACTGGCTCGAAGCAAGGGTTGGGTCATGGAGGGATGGGGGTTCCACCTAGGCATTCTTCCCCACAGGCTTGGGATAAGGGTTGGGCAATAGGAGGTGGTAGACCGTTGACCCCTTAGGGATTCTCCTCTCCCGATGGGCTGAGTGATTACTTTATGTTTGCAAGTATTATTATATCTGACTTTTGGATATTATGTATTAAAGCTAACAATTAGGAATATGGATTTTGGATGAACATGGTGATGCAATTTTTATCCCAAGATTTTACCATTGCAAAGAACCCTCGAGGTGGGAATAGAGTCTCAAAATCTTATCATGCAACAACTTTAGTACCAACTAGGTAAGGAACATTACACAAGTGTTTTCCATACTCTTGGATATCAGGTTATCTGTTCTACATTATCCCTAACAACATCATGAGAAGGTGCATAAGGGAAGATGGAATATTTGATATCATGAAAGCTTGCCATGATGAACCATGTGGGGGCCACTTTTCAACTAAAAGAACAACTTTCAAAATCCTCATAGCTAGTTATTACTGACCTAGTCTACACAAGGATTCTATCAAGTACACAAGGAGCTGTGATACGTGCCAAATAATGGGTAAGCCAACCAGGAGTGATGAAATGCCATTACAACCTCAGTTAACACTAGATCCCTTTGATAAATGGGGTATGGACTTTATTGGACCATTCTTACCTACTTCTAACAATAAGGAATACATTCTAGTTTGCACTGATTATCTGACTAAATGGGTAGAAGTGAAGAAATTACAGTTTTCCAGAGATGGAAATGTGGCTAAATTTTTGTATGAGGACATTTTTACTAGGTATGGAGTACCTAGGGAAATTGTGACTAATCAGGGTCCACGATTTACTTTAGACCTTATCACCAAATTGGTTGATAAATATCAAATCAAGCACAAAAATTCAACACCTTATCACCCTCAGGCCAATGGCCAGGTGGAGGTTACCAAAACAGATTGAAAGTATTTTAACCAAGATAGTGCAATTACATAGGAAAGATTAGGTTGCTAGGTTACCAAAAGTAGTATGGGCATATAGAACAACTTGGAAAACAATAACTAGTTTTACGCCCTATGAGCTAGTATATGCCAAAACAACAGTCCTCCCAATTGAGTTTGAATATAAGATATTATGAGTAGTAGTAGAGTTGGACATGGATCTCATAGCAACTCAAAAGGAGAGGTTAAACTACTTAAATGGGCTAGATGAAATCAGAATGGAGGCCATCCATCACACTGAGATGGTACAAAAGTAGAGGACAAAGTGGCATGACCAATATATCAAAACAAAGGAATTTAATGTAGGAGACTGGGAATTATTATACGATTCAAGGTACAAGGATTTCAAAGGTAAACTCCAATCAAGGTGGTTGGGGCCTTATGAGATCATCCAAGTATTTCCTAATGGAGCAGTAAAGTTGCATACCATAGATGCAGTGAGGTTCTCACTCCTAGTTAATGGCCACAAATTGAAACTTTATAAGAAATCGATACAGAAGGAAGATTTTATTTTTTCTTTATTTCATCAATATGGACCTCACAATGATCAAGATATAGGTTCAAAAACACAAAGTGATGCCTCAATAGTAGTAGATATACCAATTTCTATAGGTGATTCAAATATTGAGCTACACAACTCAATCCCTAAGATCACTAAGCTTTAATTCCTTATTCTTCCTCACAAGCACACACAACATAGTTATAATGATGTACATAATTTTTCCAGAGGGAACTGTCTTATATATACAACTGCCAACATTAAGAAAGGGCACTGCTGCACTATGGACTTGTAGTACAACAAGTATCACAATATAGGAAGGGACCTGATGTCGGAGGTACCCGTAGTGTTGTCTAGTAGAAAAAAATTCAAATCAATTGGTGCCACATTAATTGCACTTCACACATTTTCACCTCAAAATTATCACAAGTAGTATCCATCTTATCATAATAAGTACCCACAACATGCCTAACTTATTTCCTGTTGCCAATTCAAAGTTTAAACGTTTGAACTGTCACATCACCAACTATTATCCATCTATTCTATTTCATTACCTTACATCCACCACCTCACCATTCATTCACCTACAATTACTTCCTGTCACATCAAATCATATTACAGATACATTTTATTCAGCTCACACACGTGGTGTTTAGTTAGTCACCTCTGACAGGTACACAAGGTACACTATCATAATTATCATAGATTTCTTAACACTTTCAAATATGAATTTCATATTAAATTAAGCATGTGATATATTCATAACATTCATTCCCATACTTTTTAATGATATCTTTACCTATCACAAGTTGAAGTGAGGTCACTTCAAACCTTAAGTTGGGGGGAGGGTACAATTCAACTAGGTTTTTTCATTTTTTCGCCACCTAAAACTAAATGAAAACAAACAAATATGACATGCAAACCCTTTTTGTCCTAAAAATTGCACCTACTTTTTGTTGATAGTTTCAATTGCCAATTCCCTAATCCTGTGATCTTGAGCTAAGTCGAACCAAGAACCCATTTTTAAGATCAATTAAGCTGATACGAAGAAGAAGGGGAGTTGCAATTACAGTATGGTAGTGAAAATGTATGAAGAATTATCAAAGTAAGAGAAGGGTTTGAGGGTGGTGAAGTGAAAATTGAGCTAAAATTTTAAGGTTAACACATTGATCAGAGGTAAAATAGGTTAATAATGGGAGGTGATGTTATTAGGAGAGAGTCGTCGGCTCACAAGCAGATACTAGAAGAAGCAATGGTATTTCCTATGTTCAGAAGAGTCGGTTGGCTCGATTATTTCCTTAAGCTAATAGAATTTGACAATGACATAGCAAGAAGATTTGTAGCCACATTGGAGTGATGAGTCCAATTTATGGTTTAATTTTGATAGAGTTTATTATCCATTTGTTGTTGTTGTCATAGACTTTGATATTTGGATGTTGGCCTTTTTATGATATTTCCTCAAAACCATAGACATTGGGCATGGGCTTATTTTTGTAACCTTTAAATGACATTGACATGCTATATGAACTATCTATGTTAATTTTACATGTGAATTAATGAATGAACTTTAAGATAGTTACAGATATGCAATTGTTGTGTGTACTAATATTGTTATGCAGATATAATTAGAGCCTACAAAATTGAGGAAGATTCTGCCAACTGGTCATTCGCCATAAAGGTCAACAAGGTGATCATTCAAAGGTCAATGGAGGGAAGACTCTCAACAAGAGGGAAATTCCTAGTTTAAATCGAAGAATTGTAACTTCCTTGTAAATGGTGATAATAGTTTGTTGAGCGAATATAGGAGTTACTTTTGTGCTAGATCTACATTAAGGCAAACATGCTTGACCAGATTCCATGCATGCATAACCTCCTTTCTACTTTTTATGCTTTCCCTAAAGTGGCGTCCTCCTAATATGTTGGAGGTAGTTAGTTAGTAGTTTTTCTTTCTATAAATAAGACTCGAATGCTCCTCAAAAAGTTGATTAGTCTGATGTTATACTTGTATTCTTAGTTTTTTAGTAATACAGTTATGCCGCTCTATTGTACTCATGATTTTCAATGAATAAAATGAAGTTATAAGTTTGTGCATTTGAGTTTACATTTGTCTTAAGGGATACTCATCCAAGGGGGCCCACTTGGTGAGCATTCCATCCTTTAGTTTAGTTAGTACTTTCTGTTCAACAATTAGCTAATAATCTGGCACTGTTTGTTCTTGCAACCACTAGAATTCCATTTTGTGACTGTTCCTGTAGCCAAAGCAAACAGAGTAGTTTCCTATCTGTTTGCTCAAATTTTCATTTCTGTCATGCATTTCAGCTTAGTATAGTTGTTGGTTGATGTCCAACACTTATATTACTTCTTTCCAAGAAATTTACTTTCAACATTATGTATTTATTAGCTGTAGAATGAATATGGCTACTATGGATTCCTACTGCACATACTGTGTTGACCCATTTCAAGTCTATGTCCCTGGGTTGACAAGTTAAATGCACCTTCATGATGATTGAGATAGCTATTCAGATTAGATGTCCAATATTTGAATCACAGATTTAAGGGCTTAGTTGTTAAATCATTGTAGGAGGCCAACATTTTTATGCCATTGCTGGGGATGGTGTCAAACTAGAGAGTTCTTTGGAGTCATTGATAGTTTTTTTTCTTGTTGCAGTATTTTTGAAAGTTTTTTCTTAGTATACCCCTCATTTAGGAGAGTAATGATCCATTATTCCTTTGCTAATTCTTTGTGTGATCTGGCTGATATTGAGTTGATACCATATGTATAGAGGAAGGAGGAGAGATGCTCATGGGAGATTCCTTTCTAATAACCCTAATTCATTCTAGCTAGTTAAGCATCAGAATCTGCCAAGAGATGGAGAAAAGCCACACCTCCTTTTTGATGCATTTTCTGATCTGATCAGTTCTGAAATTTCCTCTGAAGACCAAAATCATATTGAGAATCCCTTTGCTTTGGAACTCCATTAGGCAGGCACAGGTGATGCAAATAGAAACAAACCTAACCAACCAACTTTTCCTTTCCCTATTTCTCATCAAAATGAAGTTGACAACCTAAAAAATATCCCTACTTCATTCCTTCCTAAGTTCTATGGACTTGTCACAAAAGATCCTGATACTTTCTTGTTCAAGTTTGATATACTCTGCAGGAGTTATGACTATACCACTGATGCCCATAGGCTTAAGTTGTTTCCTACCACCTTGAAAGAAACTACATTAAGATGGTTTATGTGCCTAGACAAAAATATTGTGGAGACTTGGGAGGACATGAAGACAAAGTTCCTTGAGAAGTACAAGGAATATTGTAGGGGTGGTGACATGAGGGGAGATGACATTTTTAGGATGCAGTAGAAGGAATATGAGAGCCTGGAGGATTACATTTCAATGTTTTTGTTTTGCCTACATAAATCTCTACACCATACACTCAATGAAGAATCACAAAAGCTACTTTTCCTAAGAGGAATTAATGAAAGTTGTACTGATGTATTGGACCTAATGGGAGGAGGAGATATCACCCAAGTTCCTTGGGAGGACATCAAGAAGATATGTCATAACTATTCTAGGGAAGCTTCAAAGAAAGGGAGATCTTACCAATCCTCTATGGGTAAGTCATCTACTAGTGGAGTTTCAAGAATGGAGATTACTTGATTACTCATAGATTTCAAGTAAGACATCATAAACAATCTGGCTACTCAGCTGGATACACTTAAGGCAAAGAAGAAACAAGAGGAGGCAAAGGCAATGTTGGCAGAATATTTCCCTCATTGCAGACAAAAGAAGAAGAATTGCAGATGCAAGATGGTAGCTAATATTGATAGTAAGAAAATTCCACCTGAGTTCAAGCCAATCTAGGTTGAAGATGACCAAGTCTACTACATTGCACAAAGGATGCCATGGGCTCCAAGACAAGGTATGTCACCATATCCACTATCTTTTGCTAGGCCATATTTCAATTCTTATTCATCTGGTAACCAATAGCACCCCCATATCCATCCAACTATAGAGGATATCCACCACAACCTTGGAATAACCCTTCAAATGCCTAGCCCAATCACCAAAACTCTCCACCCCAGTGGCAACAACCTCAGGGGAATTGGCAGTAGTTTTAAGGAAATTTGTAGCAAACATCTCAATGGAGGGGAGGACAACAATGACCAAACTAGAAAACCAGTTACATGTAGCCACCTTCTCAGCCCCAACAACCTGCTATAATGCCTCCTCCTGCTAGTTCAAGTTCCAATACACCTAAACTTACTTAGCTACTAGCTCAACCCACACCTAACTCAAATAACAAACCACAACAGTAGTCAGTCTACTCTGCTTATCCAAATCAATTCCCTGCATATGTTGTGAGTGTAAGTGACATCCACTTGCATTCATGAACTACTTTTCCAACCCCTTCCACACCCATTATCACTGAGCTTCCTATGGAAGAAGAGGAGCCTCTGAATGTCCCCATTTAGCCAAGTGTACCTAAAAGTCCTGAACCAGTCCCAGTCAAGCAGACTGAACAAGAACCACCATTTCCCCAAAGGTTAGAAACTGCGGAACAAAAGGAAGAGAAGGAGGAACCAACCTTTGACATTTTAGATCATTTGAAGCATATATGTGTCCAGATACCTCTATTTCAAGCCATAAAAGATGCTACCATATATGGAAAAATAATTAATGAAGCATGCCTTAAGAAGCTAGGTAGGAAGAAGAAAGGCCCCACTACGGTTCATGTGGTGGGACAACTGGCTGACATCATGCTTGGGAAAGTGACTGTTCCCAAATATAATGACCCAGGGAGTCCTTTGGAAGGAGTTGTTATAAATGGGATCCAAATAAAGAATGATTTGATTGATTTGGGAGTAGCAATAAATGTAATGACTGTCCTGCAACTTGCTGATAGTTCCATTATTAAACCTAATGGTATAGTAGAGGATCTGGTGGTAACTCTAGACTCTTGGGAGTATCTAGCAGACTTCGTGATTCTTTCTCCTAAAGCTACACTAGGCGGGTACCCAATTATTCTAAGAAGGCCATGGTTAGCAACAACAGATGCCTATATTGAATGTTGAACAAGAGACATGACCATTTCTGATGGAAAGAGCACCAAAAAACTTGTTCTCTACCCTCCTGCTCAGCCATCCCATGATATGGATAACCCCATATGGCCACATGTTAGTGAAGAGGTCGAGGAAGTTAATTATGTGGCACAACTTATGATGTTAGGCAGAAGTTATTTCATGCAACTTCAAGAGGAAGATGAAGTATTTGCTAACATAATTCAAAACCATTGTGAAGTAGAGGAAGCATCATCCTCTCATGCATTTGGTTCTACTGGTCTAGTGAAGACCCTCCTGCCCGCTCTTCCTACAATAGAACTTGCTGCAACAACAGGTATGTCTCATACATTGCTTCCACATGAACTCAAGGTACCAAGAATTGGTGAAGAAAGTATGATAGAGTTTACACAAGTGCAAGTGTTAGAAGGAAAACATTTAAATATTAATAATAAACTGAGTGAAGAACAATAGTTGTCATTGAAAAACTTACTGAGGACCCACCAACATGCATTTGTGTGGGAATATCATGATATGAAGGGATTGGACCCTAAGCTTTGCACTCATAGGATATACATAAGAGATGATTTTACACTAATGAGGCAACCACAAAGAAGAATTAACCCTTCATTGAGAGAAATTGTCAAAGGGCAACTACAAAAATTGCTAGATGCAGGATTTATCTACCCCATTTTAGATAGCCAGTGGGTGTCTCCATTGGTGATTGTGCCCAAAAAGGGAGGGAAGTGTCAAGTTTGTGTTGATTATAGGGAACTCAATGCTGCCACCAAAAAGGACCATTTTCCCCTACCTTTCATAGATCAAGTTCTGGATTCACTTGTAGGAAAGCAATACTTCTCTTTTCTAGATGGATTCAGTGGGTATAACTAGATACAAATTGCACCTGAGGACCAAGAGAAGACCACCTTTACATGTCCATAGGGAACTTATGCCTACTCAGTACTTCCATTTGGCTTATGCAATGCACCTGCAACTTTTCAAAGGGCAGTCATTAGCATATTTTCAGACATCTCTCATGATTGCATGGAAATTTATATGGATGACTTTACTACCTATGGTGTTGATTTTAATGAAGCATTAGAAAATTTCAGTTGAGTCCTACAGAGATGTGAAGACCACAATATATCTTTAAAAAATGAAAAGTGCTTCATGATGATGCAGGAAGGTGTAGTCCTTGGCCACTACATCTCTCACAAAAGAATTCAACTAGATCCTGCCAAGATTGAGGAGATCACTAATCTGTCTATACCTGCAAAAAAAAGATGTTAGGAGTTTTTTGGGACATGTAGGTTACTATAGACATTTAATCAAAGAATTTAGAAAAATGGAAACACTATTGTACACTCTTCTAACTAAAGATACTGAATTCCAATGGATAGAAGACTGTGACAAGGCATTTTCTGACTTGAAAGTGACTTTAACTCATGCTCCTGTATTCAAAGGTTCTAATTGGGAGCTTCCTTTTCACATTCATATAGATGCATCAGACTATGCTATAGGAGCAGTCTTAGGACAAAAAGAAGGAGCTATTGAGAATGCTATTTATTTTGTCAACAAAAATTTGTAGGGAGCTAAATTCAACTATACAGTGACAGAAAAATAAATGTTGGCAGCGGTCTATGCCCTTAACAAATTTAAACACTATATAATAGGCTATTAGATATTTTTGTACACAGACCATGCAGCCATTAGGTACCTCATGAATAAACCTTTGATATTTGGTAGGATAGCAAGATGGTTATTGCTGATGCAGGAGTCTGACATAACCATTGTTGATAAACTAGGGAAGTCCAATGTTGTTGCAGACTTTTTTTCAAGGCTAACTACATCAGAGGACAATCAATTCATTGATGACTCTTTCACGGATGACTTATTTTCCATCAGTGTGCATACACCCTTGTATGCTGACATAGCTAATTATTTGGTCACAAGGAGAGTTCCTCCTCATTTCTCTCCAAAATAGAGAAGGGTGCTCATTGAAAAATCTTTTCCTTTCTCATGGATTGTTGGATGTTTGTTCTACACTGAACTAGACCATGTCATGAGGAGATGTGTGAGGGGAGATGAGACATATGATATCTTGCATGCATGTCACAATGAACCCTGTGGAGGGAATTTTGCATCCAAGAGGACAACAATGAAGATTTTGAACACAGGATATTATTGACACACACTCTAGAAGGATGTAGGAAAATATACAAGGAAGTGTGATAGATGCCAGAGGATGGGCCGACCAACCAAATCTGATGAGATGCCCCTTTACCCCTAGGTTGTAATCACTCCATTTGATAAGTGGGGATTGGATTTTGTAGGACCCATTGATCCTCCATCAAATGGTAAATCCTATATCCTGGTTTGCATTGATTATGTAACCAAGTGGGTAGAAGTTAAGGCCATGAAGCATGCAAAAGATAATAAGGCTACAAAATTTCTTTATGAAGAAATTTTCACACGGTATGGGGTTCCAAGAGAGATAGTGACTAACCAAGGAGCTCAATTCACCTCAACCCTTGTCACCACACTAGTGAATGAATAAAATGTGAGGCATAGGAAGTCTAATCCTAATCACCCTCAGGCCAATGGCCAAGTTGAGGTGACTAACAAGGAAATTGAAGCCATTATGACCAAAACAGTGGATATCCATAGGAAGGACTGGGAAAATAGGTTGCCATAAGTTGTTTGGGCTTATCGGACCACCTGGAAAACAACCACAGACTTCACTCCTTTTGAGTTGCTATATGGAAAGACAACTATGATGCCCATTGAATTTGAGCATAAGACTCTTAAGACTACACTAGACTTAGGGATGGATATCTCTGAGGCACAAAAGGAAAAAATCATGCAACTCAACAATCTAGATGAGATGAGAAAGATAGCCTTACATCACATAGAGGTAGTGTAGAATTAGATAATAAAGTGGCATGAAAAATTCATAAAGGACAAGAAATTCCAGCTAGGTGACTGGGAATTGCTCTACGACTCAAGGTATCAAGATAATGCAGGAAAATTGCAGACAAGGTGGCTAGGACCATATGAGGTTGTTGAAGTCTTCCCCAATGGTGTTGTTCAGCTCACTACCATTAACCTTGTTAGATTTAAGCTGCTTGTCAATGGTCATCACCTCAAGTTGTATCACAAGCCAACTTCCAAGGAGGAATTCCTACAACAATTAACTCGACATGCAACACCCAAACTTCTTGTAGCCGAAGGAAGCAGACCTAGTGTCCCTCCTTTTGGCTAACTAAGGTATGTAACTTGTCATAATAAAGACTTCCACTTTTGTGGGATTTCACTTCATTCATTCACCCATCCACCCATCCATCTCCACCTTTTTCTCTTCCATCACACCGCCATAACTTCAATTCATTCCACCATCATTTCACTTCATTCCATCTCCACTTTCATTAATTTCTCAAATGACTTCTTAAAAGGTGACTAGTACTTTCTCCATAATATTTGCAATAGATCTTCCAAGAACTCAGGTATGTGCGCATCAATTTGTTATATCTTAATTGTCTTTTAGTACATTCATTTAATTACTGTACATTAATATAGATGTTCTCCATAGGATGTAATTATTCCCTGCCCCTGTCAAATTGTCATTACTACCTCACATGTGAGGACACATGCTCAAATTTAGCTTGGGGGGAAGTGTAAATAACATGTCCATGTGTCAGTCTATGTTGGTCCATGTCAACAAAGTTTAAATTGAGCCAATTTGAATTTTAAGTGAGGTGACGACTCGCATGTGTGAGATGACATCAACCGCCGCTATTTTTCTTGATCATATTCTTCATTTATTACTCATTTACTGCCTTTATTACTTCTGTCATAATCCTATGCCGCCAAAAAGGTAAAATTCAGACGACATTGGCATTGGGAATTCAATAGTGTTGCAGGAAGGTGAAATTTGGGCTTTCAGACAAAATTGTAGGAAGGGAAACCTTGTAGAGTGATTATTTAATTGTAGAAAACTGAACAATGGGAGGTAGGTTAATTTGAAATGAACCCACGGTTCATGATGTATTACTACAGGATGCACCTTGCTAGGCCGAGTTCAGAAACTATGGATGGCTAGATTATTTCCTGAAGCTGAATGGTTATAATGAAGACGTTGCATTGGAATTTTCCTAGACATTCTCTTAAGGAAAGGCCACGATAAAAGGGTTGGAGGTAATGGCTACAAAAGAAAGGATTACAAAAGTTGCAGGGTTGCCTGTCGATGATGAACATTACCCTACTACTAGAGATACTAGGTTAGCTAGGGCTGAATTTACAGAACCTGGTGACCCTCCATTGAATGTGGACAAGCAAGGTGCGAAGAGAACCTCTCTTCCTAAGTTGTGGAAGCAAGTAGTTGTTTATGTTGTGAAGTACATTACCTGTGAAGGCTGTCAGTCAAATTTACATTCTGTGCACTTCAAACTCCTGAATCATATGAGGCATGGGAGAAGAATGAACATGCCAAATGTGTTGTATCACCTTCTTTCAATCATGGCGGCTGAGACCCAAAAAGGTAGGGATAATTCTATTTCCCACCATTTTTTGATCAAATTATTAGTAGAGAAGTCTTTGCATGATCTATATGATATGACTTGGGAAGAATTCTTAAATATTGATCAATTTAGACCAAAGTATTTGTGACCTAGGGTTTTGCCTCAACCTTGTAGGGCTAGGAGGAGAGTGAGTTTTTTTGAAGCCACTCCTGGAGTCTCAACTTTTGGCACAAGCCCTAGTGTAAACCCTCCTACAATTGAACAAACTATAGATATTATTTCTTCTGAGATAGAACACTTAGACAAAGAAAGTTCCTCTTCATATTCTGATGATGATGTCCCTCTTGGCATCCTAATTCGAACTAGGGCACAAAAGAATGAGGCATAAATGAGGAAGGAAACAACTAAAAAGAATACGACAGAAAAGGAAGTGTCAAGCTCTAAAAAATAAAAGGCTGACACTATTCTTTCTAGAGCTGAAGAGAAACATGAGAGCCCTCAGAGAAAAATAAGACTAACTAGACCAACCATTGGTATGTCTCCTCAGGGAAGCTCTAGGACTAGAGAAACATCACAGGAGGACACAGAAGCCCCAATGGGGCAGGTGAATGTTGAGGAAAAGGACATATTTGAGGAAGTGGCAAATATAAGATTGACAAAGCTTGCTGCCATTGCAGAACAAGTTGAAAGTCAAGAGTATGAGGAGAATCAAGAGCTCCTACAACAAGAGCAAGAGCCAAAACTGGGAGAACAATTAGTACCCCTGCAGTCAAAATTGGCTGAACAATTAGAATCCCTTCAGCTGGGGCCACATGAAGAGCAAGCATCAGTGCTGAGAATTTTTTTGTAGTAATACATAAGCCCTCTGATTTTTCAATGCACATGGTAGCCATGAACTTATGGAGAGAGATGCAAAGGAGGGAAGAGAAATGGAAAGAGGAGAAGCACAGGTTGAAGAAGGAAATTCAAAAGAAATATGAAGAGATTGAAGAGAAGAATACATAAATTGTTGTTTTAAAGGAAAAGGTGGACAATATAGCAGCCTTAGTACCTTAGATATTAGAATACAGGACTCCTCCAAGGGTCTATGCTCTATATTTGAAGGAGATGAATATTTTTTTTAAAGTAGCAAGGATTGTTTTAGGTTTGAATCCTTCTATTGAGAATCCCCTTGAGTTTTTCTAGGCTTATCAAATTGCTCCTCCTGGAATGAAAAATTTGTTGTGTGAATTATATTTGCATAATTATACTGTGTCCAAAGATCATGATTGGAATCCACTGTTGTATGTTGGGGATCTCCAATTAAGGGCATTCATGTCCTAGACATAGAATGAAATTAGTTGGGGATAATAGTTCAAGACTTATAGGCAAATAGAATCCAACACTCCCCTGCCTATCAGGGCTAAATCTAGAAATCCAGGAGATATTTTCAAGGAATGACATAGATTCCTTTACTGACCAAGCTATAGCAATAGGATCCTACCTAAGAGAGAAGCAATTTACAAAGAATATGAGAAGGTAACAAAAACCATAGGGGAATCTGTAATGGGATATCTATCACAAAGGTGGAATAGTCTGATTGATGAATTAAAACAAGCTGAGCCTCACTCTCTACAGAACTATGTTGCAGCATACAAAAGAGTTGATAGATATATATAGATTGGAAGGTGAAAGGGACAATTTTGGCTTCGACTAAATTTTCAGCCACCTATCCTATTATGGCCTGTGCCAAATTTCAGGTATTACCAGTATGATATAGCTACAAAGAGGAAAAGATGGAACAGATTGGACAACAAGTAAGTGTTCTATTGGGACCCTAATTCTTACACTGCAAGAACTGATGTAGGATAGCTGGAAGTTGCAAATTTTAGGGCATTAACTAAGAAAAAAAAAACCCTTCCTTTGCTGGAGGACCAAAAAAACCTTAGGTTGGGGGAGTGATGAGTCCAATTTATGGTTCAATTTTGATAGAGTTTATTATCCATTTGTTGTTGTTGTCATAGACTTTGATACTTGGATGTTCACCTTTTTATGATATTTCCTCAAAACCATATACATTGGGCATGAACTTATTTTTGTAACCTTTAAATGACATTGACATGCTATATGAACTATCTATGTTAATTTTACATGTGAATTAATGAATGGCACTTTAAGATAGTTACAAATATGCAATTTTTGTGCGTACTAATATTGTTATGCAAATATAATTAGAGCCTAAAAAATTGAGGAAGATTTTGCTAGTTGGTCATTCGCCATAAAGGTCAACAAGGTGATCATTCAAAGGTCAATGGAGGGAAGACTCTCAGCAAGAGGGAAATTCCTAGTTTAAATTAAAGAATTGTAACTGCCTTGTAAATGGTCATAATAGTTTGTTACATCAAGAAAATATAGGAGTTATTGTTGTGCTAGATCTATGTTAAGGTAAACATGCTTGACTAGATTCCACATATGCATAACCTCCTTTCCACTTTTTATGCTTTCCCTAAAGTGGCATCCTCCTAATCTGTTGGAGTTGACCGCCTTACTAGGTAGTTAGTTAGTATTTTTTCTTCCTATAAATAAGACTTGAATGCTCCTTCTCAAAAGTTGATTAATCTGATGTTGTACTTGTATTCTTAGTTTTTCAGTAATATAGTTATGTCGCTCTATTGTACTCGTGCTTTGCAATGAATAAAATGAAGTTATAAGTTCGTGCATATGAGTTTACATTTGTCTTAAAGGACACTCATCCAAGGGGGCCCACTTGGTGAGCATTCCATCCTTTAGTTTAGTTAATACTTTATGTTCAACAATTAGTTAATAATCTGGCACTGTCTGTTCCTACAACCACTAGAATTCCATTATGTGACTATTCCTGCAACCAAAACAGACAGAGTAGTTTCTTGTTTGTTTGCTCAAATTTTCATTTTTGTCATGCATTTCAGCTTAGTATACTTTGTTGGTTGATGTTCAACACTTATATTACTTCTTTCCAAGCAATTTACTTTCAACATTATGTCTTTCTTAGTTGTAGAATGAATATGGCTACTATGGATTCCTACTGCACATACTGTGCTGACCCATTTCAAGTCTACATCCATGGGTTGAAAAGTTAAATGCACCTTCATGATGATTGAGATAGCTATTCAGATTAGATGTCCAATCTCTGAATCACAACTTTAGCGGCTTAGTTATTAAATAATTGTAGGAGGCCAACATGGAGCGTGATGAAGAAATGGTAAAAGGATTGTTAGTAGATGCATCTGAAGTCACCATAGCACATGTATCTGGGTTGCTTAAGGATGGAGTAGAGTTTCCAAAACAAGAGCAGATGTAGTGGCTACAAGAGAAGAATTTTGTGAGCGAGGATAAAATTTGGATTCGTCGTCACAAGGTACAAAGAGACTTTCTCTTCAATGGTTTTGAGCCAACTATGTTTCCTATGTCATTAGATACCTTACTTGTGATGGTAGAAAAAATATTAAATATGTTGTACATTTCAAATTACTTAGTCACCTTCACCATAATATGCTAGTAAATGTGCCAAATTTTCTCTATAATATGTGTATATGCATAAAATTGGTCATGTCTAATTAATCCTGACATTTAATTAAATATTTATTATTTAATTAATTTCTCTAAAGTCTTCTACTTGTAATTAAATTTAATTAATTTAATTATATTGTTCATTTTCTTCTATTTTTCTCTCCAGTCTCATCCATCTTCGACTATTCGATCTGTCAGGAATTATCACAGTCGTTAACCAACTCAGCCAATCAAAATCCTTGAAAAACTCTATAAATACATGTGCGAATCCAAGCATTGGTTACACACACGGATATAGACATACATACGCAATTACGCTTATACATTTCCATCTTTAGCATTCTAGCAATAATCATATCTTAGCAATAATCTTATCATAGCATAGCATAATCGTGCATCTTAGTATAGTATGCATTTTAGTTTAAATCTCATTCTTTAGTAGTCCATTTTGTTGAGCTTGGCATACTAAATCTGAGAGCAACTTGAACCAACGAAACGTTGGAGATAGGGAGCAATAAAATGACTTCGAAGAAGTTGCCATAATGAGTTTGTTTATTTTTAAGTTTCTTTGATATAAAGTTTTATTGAATGTGTTTTGAATCCATTATAATAGGCATATTTTCATACACACAATATGCTAAAAGGGTTGACATTTGAGTATTAGAGGAAACAAAGTGACACAAACTTATCATATCACTATTTGGTTTCCCTATTAGTAAAAAGAAGCTTGAGAATTCAATAGCCACACTTGTAGCCTGGGAAGATTTTGTGAAATGTGAAGATATTAACAGTTTACTTGAGGCACCTATACTACCTAAAACTTTAGAGCCACAGGTTGAACCTACAAGAGGAAGTTCTCCTGTATCATATATTCGTAGCCAATGTGAGCTCGAGGAGCACAATGTGCCAAAGTTTAGGTCACCAACAGTGGAAGAAACCCCATCTTCCTCAAAACAACCTAAACCTAAGAAAAAAAGAGGCAATACATCCACAACATCCACACCTTCTAAAATAGAGAAGAAAAAGAATGATGTTCAAAATAAAAAGAAGGATGTTGAGAAGGAGAAACTTACACTTAGGCGTCCAGACTGATTGAAAAAGCAAGGTGTTATGAGGGGGAGTGTGGAAAAACTTGAAGAAGAGGAAAAGGTCAAAGAACAACAAGAAGAATATGTGATGTTGGTTGAAACATACTCCAAAGGGAAGGGAAATATCCCTAGAAATGTGCATACACCTATGAAAAGGGAGAGATATGTGTCTACTGTTGATGCAAAAGTTTGTAGGTAGTAGCCTTATGGGAAACTTAGATATTGGGGGACTTGTACGTATAGCTAAGTGACCTCTGGGGTTTTATCGAAGCCGACCCTTTGTTTTTTAATGGGGGGTGAGAAAAGGGAAAGAAGATAAACATCAAACAAATAAATCTAAGCTAAGGGGATGCGCCAAATCAGTAATGAGATAAGTAAGCACATTGTAGAAACAAAGGCTCAAATATTGACTAGCGTATATTAAAGAGACGATTCTTGAGCACCGCAAACATACGCGCATCAAACCATTTGCATAATATAACCCACACAGCAAAAGCTAACACAAAATAGTAGCAACATGATTTGTATTACACTAAGCCATATAAATATTACAAGAGCTTGGAACAAATGTTCATATATTCTTAGAAAATGCAAGCACAATATAATGTCCTATCAAATGCTTGAAACAAAGAGGCTGAATAGGTTGGCACAGTCTGCAAGTTTAGATGTAATATTAAACACTACAGAGACTAATTCTTAGCGCTTAGAAACTTAATCTATCTAACAACAACCATAAAATCTAGAAAGGGCTCCTTAAAAAGAGCCAACCCACCGCCAGAAAGCCCAACAAGAAAGATGCTCCACCAAGCCACCAACGAGAAAAGATTCCCCAACGTAGGCACCAACAGAAAGATGCAACGACAACATGCCAACAAGGACGGTCTGAGGAGTGATGGGCCATGCAACAACAAGAAGAAAGGACACGTGACAACAAAATGGAAACCATTGCAACAACCTTCGAACAAAAGCAATGAACCCTCGAACAAACGCCACGCGGAAATCTCCTGGTAAAGGTAACTGCGATGTGGACCCCATCCAAACAAAAAGAAGGTAGAGGCGACATGTCAAGTAGTTGGGGCCCGAAAAAAAGAAAGAGAGTGTCTTGAAGGGAAGCTCCGATAGGATGCCACGTGGCGGAAGCCGAAAAACTATGAGCGGTACCAAAGCAAAAGGTGGAGCCACAAAGGAAAGAAAAACTGTGAAGGAAAAGAGTGGTGTGTGAATAAATATTCACAGCTTGGTGACTCATAGGGAAATTTTGCTTGCAGAATGAGAAACTCTAGATTATGGCCTCACATACCAATCCAATCTCCTAGACTAATTGCTCACAGCTGGGAGAGGGCAGCCCAAAGAGATGTCCAGACCTAGTCCAACGGTGTAGAGAGAGTACGAAAGTTCTCATGTGCCATGTTCAAATCAATAATTGCCTTAAAAGGAAATCCACTAGATATCTTCACCTCAGACTCAAGCTGGAAGAAGAGTTGTGCCTACTGATGCACCATGTTCTTGATATTGGCTGCAGTTGGAGGCTAATCAAAAGATTAGAAAACAGATAAATCTTTTTTTTCTCCTCAATCCTCTCAATGATGTGTTCTATGCTTGCCACTATTTGGTCAGCCAAGAAGGGTGATGAAAGCCCTCACTGAGTTAGTCGGGAAAATTTAACTTGCATATCATAGGTAATCTGCGTCATCCTTGTTCTACACTCACCGACATTCTAGATGGCATCATGCATAGAAATGAGAATATTCATGCTCATGGTCATTGTTGTTCGGTCCTCGACCCCCACATTGCTCAACGCCTCATCAGAGGTGGTATATAATTTTCTTAACAATTGCCTGGCCTCCAAAACTCTCTCGGAAGTCATTTCCTACACTCATTCCATTGTTTCACTAACCAACCCGCATAAGTTGGTAGCTTGCGCCATAAATTTGAGAGTGGGATGCAAGGTAAGACATAATGACTTAACCTTATCCTAATATGATGCATGCAGTTCCTTAGCTACTTCTAGTGGGTTCATTTGGGGTACAGGAGGCTGGGATCTCAAAAGGTCCACCTTTGAAGCCATGCTGCTCAATTCTACTTTCAACTCTGAAATGCTCCCCTCCAGGACTGAAATTTGATTCTTTAGAGCAATATTTTCCTCCTCCTTACCCCTTAAGGCTAACTCAGCCTATTTTTTCTTTTATGTTTCCTGCTCTGGAATGCAACATTCATTTCATTTACTTCATCATTGGTACTCTATCGAAGCTGCTTCAAACCATCATTTGTTTGCCTCAATTCGTCATGGAGGGCCACTTCAGACGCCTGAAATTGCTCAATTTCTCTCCGCAGGGTTGGAACAACCTCTGCACTTAGAGCCTAAAGTTCAACAACCTTGCTCTCAAAGGAATTTCTTTCATCTCATAGTCGATTGGTTTCAATCACTTGAGCCTTATGCTTATTTGACCAAATCTCCACCTTTCCTTTTAGGTCCGAAATCTATTCATCTTTCTTCTTCATCTGGTGACTGAGTTTGAGGAAATCAGTTGTCACCACCCTTTGGGTTTCCTCCATTAATTCTACCTTATCCTGCAGACGAGCCTGTTGCAAATCAAGCTGAACAGTATTGATGGAATAATCAGTTGGCTGCATTTCTCTGAATGGCCTGATGACATTGGGTGTGAAATTCGCGAACATCAATGAATTTTGATTTTCATTGAATACAATCTGCATATGGGGCTCCGCATGTTTGTTTGCATTATTCACCCTTCTTTTTTGAATTCGGCTAGCTCAGGCACTTTTGGTAACATCCACCTGTGATAAATACTCTTGGGGCAAAATACCTAATCCACCAGTGAAAGGAAACTCCTAGGGAACTGCTAATGGGAATGATAGCATGCTTAACGTATCAATAGATTTTCTATGTCTCGTGACAGTTGTCAGCGAAAAAGGTGGGATAAACTGACTGCTCTGAGATGGTGAAAACATAGCGGGGGAAAAGGCCAGGGGATTAGCCACTTGACGCTGAGGCATCAGAGATACAAACTGTTGACTCAGTGGGTTAGAATGCATTGCTATTACTTGTATCTCAGGGGTAGTAGACAAAAGAGGAGACGAACGGGGCCCCCTAGAGGAAATAATGTTGACTTTCCTCGGGTGACCAGTGAGAGGAACAACTAACGCAAGAGACATGGCAGAAGCAGGTGCAGAGGGAACTAAAGATAAAGAAGAAAGAGAAGAGGGGGAGAAATGTACCTGAGTTTCTTGAATATTCGTAGCAGATACAACTACCTCTTCGTGTTGTTCTTCTCCTCCTCCTACTACCTTCTCAGTTCGATGTCTCTTCTCTTCCAGGGAATCATCTAGGTCCATAATAACTTTTTGATGATTCCTAATAGAGCTCGACCTCTTCTTCCTTGATCTAGAGGAGCTAGTTGGCTCCGACAGTTGTGTATTTGAAGAGATCTCATGCTGCAATTGCTGTCCACTAACCACCTCTCCTTGCAAGGGACCTTCCACAATCATTGGAGCCTTTTGGGCTACTTCTTCTTCATGCTATGGGGTTGCACTCTCTGCCTCACCGAACCTCTCAGACTTCGAAGGATTAGGAGAATCATCACTATCTGAATGCTCGCGGTACCAGGCATCATCAAACCAATTGTCCGAGTCCACTTCTTGAAATAGCTCGTTAGTCCTTTTAATCTCTTGTCTGTAAATCCAGAAATCTTTGATCTTTTCAGGCTTCCAACCAAGCCTTGCTAGCTAGCTGTAGAGGAATTGATTTATTATATGGTTTAGGTTAGGCTTGTCAATTATACGATAAAAAATCAGCCAAGGTGGTTGACCCGAGCTAGAAGGAAGGTGCTCGAGGTCGACGTATAACTTTGCATTTCCCCCATATGCATTTCTCTGAGGGTCCCAAAATGATCGAGGCTAGTGAGAGATTTTAATGCCTACCTCTACCAAGTTACCTACTAGATTATAGTTCCATGTATCACAGATAACCACCAATCTGAGGTGACCTAACTTGGAAAACAACACTTCAAAACTATTCACCCTCGAGCTCTTCTTCTTGGCCAATGTTACAGAGCCATACATGACTGGCAGCATTAGATAGGAAGTCAGATGCTTCCCTCCCCAGTAATCATTTTCAATATTGCACAACTGCCTAAAAACCTCTAAGGCCAACACCCTGTCTGAAACAAAACACGGGAGTCAGAAAGGCTCTCAGATGAAACCCTGCATGCGGAGCATTGTAAAATCTGAACCAAAGAACAATCACAAGGCGGTACAAGACCTCTCATCCATAACATTTGACTCTGAGTTAGGCGCTTGGAGCTCTCTCGTCTTGTTTGATTCAAAGCTCGTAAAGTCAGAGCTAGGAATGCATCTCAAAACGTGTAATAATAAAAAGTTTTTGAGAGGACAGGAGTCTAGGTTGAAACTAGCTTTCTAGCGCCATTTTCATAAAAAAATTCTAGGGGCAAAAATTGCTAGAAATAGTTCGGGTTTTGATGTAAAATCATGTAGGCCAAGAAAGAAGAATACCTGAAATTGGAACTAGGCTCGAACCCCTTCAGCTATTGGCACATCCTCTCCACAACAACTTTCGCAAATTCCATCAGTAGGGGCTCTTTATTCTTCTTTAACATGAAGCCTATGCTCATCTAGAAGTCTGAAACTTCCTTATCCGTGTCCAGCCCCATACCAATGCCACTATAGAGAAAATGAAAGACATGCCTACTTTAAAAGCACCTAGAATAAGAGGAAAGCTAGGAGGGATGGTGCTATCTGATGGCTTACCCATTTTAGTATTGAAAAATTGTTGTGTTGCTCTCAACGTCCTCCAGTAATTTCTCAGCCTAGAAATATTGAAATCCTCAACACTAGCAAGAGCATTCAGAGGGATGCACAATATATCTTGGAGATCCTGGTAACTAATCCCCACTTTAAAATTATGGCCACTTATAATTCTTGAATCGACATTAAAGCTTCTAGCATAGGCAACCACAATCTTTGGACAGTAATGCACCAAAGGAACCATATATTGAGGGAGGCCACAATTCCACAGTCGGCTATGAAAAGGATCACTGATGCTTTTCATATTTTTGCATGTAGCTTCACTTAAACTTTTGAGGTTATGAGTAACTCTGGATCGCAGACATTATTGCAATCCTCTGAAACCAAAGCTTGGTTTCAAGGAGAAACTATGTTTAACATTTTTTGGTCCATTGGCTTAGTGAAGGGCCATGAAGGTTTAGTTGGAATGCCCTGGGTTGCATAAGAAACCTAGTCATAGATATTCACGCAAGGCGCCTGCATCCTTCATTCATCAATGTTGCTACCAACAATGCCCTGAGTAGAGCTCTCTGCAATTTCAGCCATTTTGCCTGTGTTTTCGAAAAACTCTGTTGCTTAGTTTTTGAAAACCTTTCTCTATCTCTGCAAATGGCTAAGGTGATTACACACTTTACCAACCTTGAACAATTAATTCCTTCCACACGATAATCCCATCTGTCTTTTTATTTTTCAAAAATATCAGATTAGCAAGGGTACACGTTGTCTTTCACATTGATTATGCCATGCACCACTAACCCCTTTCGTACGTACTATTGGAAATATGTGTCTCAAACATTACAGGCTGAAACCTCCATGAGTGCCAAGTCAGTATGACAGGTTCCATGTCTAGCCGACTAACAGTTTGCTTTATTCATCTCTAAACAGGTCGCTGTGACCTTGCCATTGTCTTGCCGAAAGGTTGCATTGTGGAGTCTATCGCTGTAGCATGATACATTTGCTATGATCTTATAGCGCTCGGCAGACCTCTGGCCGAAAGGCCATTCAATCATGCATCGGGGAGACTCTTGGTGACTACAGGCTTCAGAATAACTAAAGGTTCTTGCTAAGATGTCTCAGCGAAGTGTTCATCTCTTGTTGATAGCGTATGTATTGATGTCTTCGGGGTAACTCTAATGGTTCGGGAAGATGCCTTAATGAATAGTGGAAGTCTTGCCGACGAAGACTCATCTAAGCATTATTCAGAGTAACTCATAGTGGTCGGAGAAACATCTCAGCGAACATTCAAGGTCTCACCGAAAGAATCACCTTTTGGAAGTCTTCGGGGTAGCTCTTGGCGACAGTTGATCATCGGTGAAAGATATGGATCTCGGTATGGTGTCTCGGCGAAAGCCGATTGTCTAGCCGATAGGTGTATGGCTTTGGAGTAACTCTTAGCGACAGACAAAAGGTTTCGGGATAAGTCATAGAGATCGATAAGAAGTCTTAGCGAGAGCTTCATGCCTTGCTGACCTTGTTTTATGTTGAACACTTCGGTGAAACATATGGAGATCAGTATGAACTCTCGGCGATAGATGTGAGTCTTGCCGACTATCTTTTGAAGCTCGATATGACTTAAGTCTACGGTATATCTTTGGTGACTTGCTATGATCTCTTGGCGAAAGCGGTAAGTCTGGGCGACTGCTTGGTGGCTCAGTGTAATTTATGGAGCTCAGTAGAACATCCTGGCGACTAAGATGACTCTTGGCGACATTGGTACGAAGTATATGTGGCATCGGCGAGACACTGTTAGTGTCTCACCGAGATGCCAATACAATATGAATTCTGTTGACTGTCTGACTGTCATACGTGGAATCTCGTGGACGAATAGAGGAAGCCGAAAGTGAACCATTAGCAGTTGGTTCGGTGCGACAGTTCTGTGAGAAATCTCAACAATCATGGAACACCATGGATATAGTTGCAAGTTGTAGAGGCTTGGGAGTTGGATAGTAGTTCGATCAACAGTGAAGTGTGAAGAATTCAAACTGTATCAGTGAAGGATTTAAAATCTGTAAAGGCTATAACTTGGATGTTTTCTGTTCGAAGAAGGTTCATGATGAATGTTGTTGTATAATGACACTAGAAAGATAAGTCTGGAATTGTATGTAATTTTTGATTACTGTAATACAAAGTGATTTCTCTTGGTGTGGTGGGTTTTTCTCCTGTAAGGGTTTTCCCACGTATATCTGGTGTTCATGTTTGTTTGTCTAATATTTTGTTTCTGTAATCTGTTTCATAGTGCATCTCAACTTGATTGTAATTGAAAATTTAAAAGTACTTCTGCATTCTTTCTTGAGGTATTGACGTTAGGAGAATTGTTTTTCGCATCTAGTTTTTCCTTACAAGTGGTATCAGAGCCTGGCCAGTTGTGTTATCCTTGGGGGTACATTGGGTTTTTTGTGTCAATACTGTTCAGTGGGAGTCTTGTAGAGATTGTTATTTCTGATTACAGGTTAAGATGGCTAGTACATCTGGAAAGTTTGAAATAGAGAAATTCAATGGCAGTAACTTTGAGTTGTGGAAACTCAAGATGGAGGATCTTCTTGTTGACCATGATCTTTGGATTGTTGTGGCTGGAGTGAAACCTACAGGCATGAAGCAAGAAGATTGGGACCTTGCAGATAGGAAGTCTAAGGGGTTGATAAGGCTCTGTTTGGAAAACTCAGTGCTTCTTAATGTACATGAAGAGAAGACTGTGTCTTCCTTGTGGAAGAGACTGGCGTCTATTTATCAGGAGAAGTCCTTGGTGAATAAACTATTCCTGAGGAAGAAACTATACTCTTTGAGAATGCAGGAAGGAGGGTCTGTAGCTGATCATTTGAATGCATTTAACATGTTGCTTGCACAATTAACATCTGTTGGTGTAAAGACTGAAGAAGAGGATCGTTGTATGCTTCTATTGTCTTCTTTGCCAGACTCATGGGGTCATCTAGTGATGGCAATTGGGAGTACAACATCCAGTTTCAAGATGGAAGATGTTGTTGCATCTTTGCTATCAGAAGAGATGAGAAGGAAATCTTCTGAGATGGTGAAGAAGGCTCTTGCTATTAGAGGAAGGTCAAAGGAGAAAGGCAAGAAGGACAAAAAGTCCAAATCGAAATTAGAGGGGAGATCAAAGTCTCCTGGCAAGAAGTCCAAGGTGAAGTGTTGGAACTGTGGGCAACCTGGTCATGTCCGAAGGGATTGTAAAGAGGAGAAAAAGAAGAAGAAAGGCTCTTCTGATAATGGTTCTTCTCATAGTGATGGTGACGCCTTCATTGCAGCCTTGGCAACTCAGGCATCCGATGATGTCTGGCTAATTGGTTCTGGAGCATCGTTCCACATGACATCTCACAGAGAATGGTTCACAAAGTATGAAAAATACGATGGTGGAAAGGTGTATCTAGCAAGTGATTCAACTTTGGAGATTTTTGGCCATGGAAGAGTCAGGATACAATTCCCTGATGGCAGAGTAAAGGGAATTAATAATGTTATGTACATACCAGGTCTGGCTCGAAATCTATTATCTATAAGTATGCTAAATGATATTGGTGTACAAGTTACGTTCTCTAGAAGTGGCTGCAAGATGACTAGAGGTTCAATGGTGCTGGCTAGAGGTGCTCGAATTGGTACCCTGTACAAGCTGGATGCACAAGCTGTTCTATGTAACAGTGTCTCTTCGAAGTCACTAAAAGCTGCTCGTGAAGGTAAAGAGGGAAATATCCCTAATTTTGTAAACTCTATGGATGTAAAACTTCTTGTAGAGAAGACTATGCTTTGGCATCATAGGTTAGGCCACATAGGAGAAAAAGGTTTAAAAACCTTGAAGAATAAAAACCTGGTTGAGGGGCTTGAAGATTGTAATCTAGAATTTGAATTCTGTGAACATTGTATATATAGAAAGCAGCATCGTGTTTCATTTTATGATAGTCCTCATAAATCTTCTGGTTTGTTAAACTATATTCATTCGGATGTGTTTGGTCCAGTAGATGTTCCTTCTTTGTCTAAATCAAGATACTATGTGTCGTTCATTGATGATTATTCAAGAAGAGCATTTATATATTTTTTGAAAAGTAAATCAGAAGTGTTCAGTCAATTTAAGGAGTTTAAAAATCTTGTTGAAAATCAGATTGGTAAAACAATAAAATGCTTAAGGATTGATAATGGCGGTGAATTCTGTTATGATGAATTTGAAAGATACTGTAAAGACCATGGAATCAAAATACACAAGACTACACCTTATACTCCACAGCAGAATGGAGTTGCAGAAAGGTTCAATAGGACAGTGATGGAAAGAGCACGAAGTATGCTTAGTAGTGCTGGTTTGGAGGAGAAGTTCTGGGCTGAAGCTACTGCTACTGCATGTTACTTGGTTAATCGGTCTCCAAACTCTGCTCTTTTTGATAAGATACCTTTGGAAGCATGGTCTGGTAAGAAGCCCTCTCTTAGACATATTCGAGTCTTTGGCTGTGAGGCATATGCACATGTGACAGATGTAAAAAGATCTAAGTTGGAGAACAAGGCTATCAAATGTATTTTCATTGGCTATAGTGCTAACATTAAAGGATACAAGCTTTGGAATCCTGTTACAGAGAAGGTTGTATACAACAGGAGTGTAATCTTTCGAGAGCTGAAACCTTCCACCTTGGATCTGCAATTAGAGACAAAGTCTGAAAATAGTAAGGATGTAGCATCAATTCCTCCTACACTAGAGAAAGAGGAATTGAAAATTCAAAACGTACCTGAAACTGAGGAGAGCTCAAGCAGTTCTGAAAGTTTTGAAGAAGAAGAACCTCAACCTCAGCCAGTGAAGAGGTCAACCCAAGAAAGGAAACAACCAAATAGGTATGGGTTCTCATTAATTGATTCTACTTGTGCCTATGCTTTAATTTCTAGTACTGATGAGCCTAGGACTGTGAAAGAGGCATTTAAAATGTCTGATTCAGACTCTTGGTTAGAAGCCATGGAAGAAGAGATGGCGTCATTGGATAAAAATGAAACTTGGAGTTTGGTGCCCTTGCCTAATGGCAGAAAACCAGTGGGCTGCAAATGGGTATTTAAGAAAAAGATTGGTCTGGATGGCAGTGTTGAAAAATACAAGGCAAGACTGGTTGCAAAGGGTTATTCCCAGGTAGAGGGAATTGATTATGGGGAAATTTTCTCTCCTATAGCAAAGCTGACATCCATTAGATTTGTATTGTCACTTGCAGCAGCGTATGACTTAGAGGTTGAACAGATTGATGTGAAGACAACATTTTTTCATGGTGATCTTGAAGAAGAAATCTATATGTCCCAGCCTGAGCACTTTGTTGAGAAAGGTAAAGAAAAACTAGTATGCAAATTAAAGAAGTCTCTCTATGGGTTAAAGTAATCACCTAGAATGTGGTACCAAAAATTTGATACATTTGTATTATCTCTGGGATTTGTGAGATCAAAATTTGATCATTGTGTATATTATAAAGTTGAAAGTGATCAAGTGCTTGTTATTGCTCTTTATGTTGATGATATGTTGTTCATAGGAAATAGCAAGTTAATGATTTCTGATCTTAAGTCTCAGTTGTCTGCTAAGTTCGAAATGAAGGATCTTGGTGCAGCAAGGTATATTTTGGGAATGGAGATAACCAGGGACAGGAAGAATAGAAAGCTTTGGCTCAGTCAGAGTAAGTATATAAGGACTGTTCTTGAGAGATTTTGTATGAATAATTGCAAGCAGTTAGTTGTTCCAGTCATGCAAGGAATGAAGCTATCTGTTGAGGATTTCCCAAAATATCCTACTAAGATGGAGGACATGACCAGTGTGCCCTATGCTAGTGGTGTAGGCAGTCTCATGTATGCAATGGTCTGTACAAGACCAGACATTGCCCAAGCAGTGGGAGTACTTAGTCATTTTATGGATAATCCAGGAAGAATACATTGGGATGCTGTGAAGAGAGTGTTTAGGTATTTGAAGGGAACTTAAGATTTTTCATTGTGTTACCATGGGAATTCGGTTGAATCATAGAGAACTCTCAGCATTCTGGGATATGTAGATTCTTATTGGGCAGGGGACTATATCAATGGAAAATTAGATTGTTAACTTGTTAGATAATAACATCAAAATCCAATGAAATAACAAAGCACAAAGGAAATAAACATGAAAATAAAAGGAACAATGTTACCAGAAATTTTCATCTTCCATGGTTCACCTTTGTTACACTCTCTAGTTTGCAGCAAACGAATGAAGCCCTCAGATTTCAAATGAGCAACCTATAATAATGTCAAAGTCCTATGCAAATGTTGAAGGATTTATAAAATTGTGCCAATGTCTATGCCTATGACTATGATTGCCAATGTCTATGCCTAATAATGCTAAAACTTGATCAAATACAAATAATAAGTATTGAAATTGCTATGAAATCTAAGTATGCAAATGCCTAAAATGTGATGTGTCTGTGTGTAATCGAAAAGTGAGAGGAAAATGACATTTTATAGAAAATTTCATTTCAAATGGATGAGCGAGATCGAATTCCAAGAAAGACCTAGAATGAGAGGTCCAGATTAAATCTGAGAATCCCTAATCAGGGTTAGGGCAGAATCCTTAATCGAACGGTCAGAATAATATCTCAGATAATCGGATCGATGGTGGAGAATAAATGAGATAGTTAATTAGAAGAAATAAAGATATTCAAAAAATCAAGAAAATGAAGACTACCTGCTTTATGAGATTCGAAAAATCAAGAAGATAAGATTTGGACTAAAGATTCGATTTGGAAAATCAAGAATCTGCCCGATTACTTGATTTTTGGAAGAATAATATCTTTTTGAATTTAATTAATTCAAAATGATAATTTCGTGTGACAAGTAAATGATCTTTTTCAGATTATTTACTAAAAAGAGTGAAAGTTAATAAAATGAAATCATTTTAAATATTTTCATTTATTTAAAATGAAAGAAAAGTGACATTAGTAATTAAATAATTAAAAATAATTATTTAATTTGGAAGATAAGACTGAATAATTAAATAAATTAACAAATTTATTTAATTGTGACAATTAGTGACATATCAAATAAATAAATGAAATTCATTTATTTAATAATCAGGAAGAATTAATGAAGAAAGGAAATTAAATAAATTAAGAAATTTATTTAATTAAGGGAAGACTTAGACAATTAATGACGTATTTAATAAATAAATAAAATTTATTTATTTAATAATCATGAAGAATAAAGGACATGAATTAATTAAATAATTATGAATTATTTAATCAATTGTCGAATGTGGACCAAGGACATAATTAAATGTATTAATTATACATTTAAGCTTATGGATTCAACTGTGTCAATTTTTTTGTTGACGTTGGATCACACTCAGTGATCCATCATCAGGATCACTGAGTGTGTTTTCCTCTTCCTGATGATGGATCACTGAGTGTGATCCGAAACGTCGACAAAAAAATTGACACAGTCGAATCCATAAGCTTAAATTGTATCTTCATGGACTGTGGAAAACTCATACGAACTATATTAATTATGCTAGGACGAAAGTGGTAAAAATGAAGCTTGCAGGCCTAGGTCATTTTTAGGTGTCTACATTTTTCCCCTTTGTCATAATGTCGTTTGTCGTGTTGTGACAAAGAAAATAAGTCAAAGTCATGCCCCAGTGAAGGTAAAGGGTATCAATGCCCCCTTAGGAAATTTTTCAAATTTTGGGTCAGCAGTAGAAAAATTTGGAAAGGGTCCCGATAAGTCAATTTAATGACCAGAAAAACAACGACGCAATTGGTTTTGGATTCTAACATGTTTAAGACAGTCAACAGGGAAGTCAAAGGTGGTCAAATGAGCCTCCAGTAATAACCTTGGTTGAGAAATGTCATTTTGACTTTATAAATAGGTTGACAAATGGGTAAAAGTCAATTCATTGCTACTATTTACCTTGCAAATTTCGAGAGCTCAGAGCGAAAGGCATAGCAACGAGGATGGTGATTCCAGTGTCAGAGCATCGCGGGGAGATCGTGCGGACCTTTAGACGGCCAGAGGGCTTAGAGCCTACGGTATGTACCCTCATCTTACTTTGTAATTTTTTCATTTTTCGTGTCATTTTTAGCTTCTTAGGATGAACAACATCTGCGTCGCGACGCAACTGCGTTCGCGTAAGCCGCAATTGTTTGCACATTCGACGCATTTGATGCGTCGCGACGCAAGTGCAAAGACAAAATAGGGTAGAGTGCTGGGTTGCACCGCATTTGACAATTTCTGCGACGCATTCAACTTATCGTGTCACAATTGAATGTCTGAATGCCACAATTGTCATAGTGTGTCGCAATTGCACATTTAAGCGACACATTCACTTTTTTTGTGTCGCAACTATGTGAATTCGTGACGCAATTGCTATAATGCGACGCATTTGGGAAATCAAGCGACACAACTGTCATTTTGCGACGCATTTGATGATTTTAGAGACGCAATCGAGTATTTGTGATGCAACTGCCTCAATGTGATGCATTTGATTTTTTCTTTTACCGAGACCAGTTGTGCTACTTGTGAAATCCTTTATGCTTTTGATGATACTAATAGTTATCCAAAAAGTACTGATATATTGTTCATCTTTTTGCAGAGACAGCTTGCCCCTATCTACACGAGAGAGAGCAGACCGACCACATTTTGGTTTGCCGATCAGTTGGGCCCACGAGAGCGGCGACGATTGATGTGTCTGGGACTATTCTATGCTGCCTATATGCCCGCCATTTGGGTGAACAAGGGATTACTGACTGCGCTGTGCGAGCGTTGGCATTCAGAGACTTTCTCATTCCACCTTTCGACAGGTGAGGCTACCATTACTCTGGAGGACGTCTACCAGATTCTTTGAGTGTCGATCTGAGGGGAGCGGATCATCTACGATCCTCGGCATGGCGAGCAGACCTTTCAAGCTTACTACTGTGATCAGGGTGCAGGACTGGGCATCCAGGGTTATGAGATCAGGTGGGAGTTCATGGTGGAGCACTATGGTCTCTTTGATGCATTCCTTGCGACTCTGATTAGAGGGATCTTGATTCCTGACCGCCGGGGACATCGATTTTCTATTGGTTGGGGCGACATCATGGTTGGTATGAGACGGGACAAGACGGTTTATGCTTGGGGTCCCTGTTTGCTAGGGACACTTTACCATCAGTTATACGACGTTGCCTATAGGAGAGGAGAGAGCATCTCCTGCGGGACTACACTGATGATGATCTAGGCTTAGGAGCACATTGCCATATTTTGTCCTCCCATTGAGAGACCGCAGTTGGCTGAGGTGATGCCCTATGCCTATTACTACGTGGGTGCACTACAGTAGACACAGATGGGTGAGACCGGTTGGTGGAGGCACAGGATTGACACCACGGTGACATTCATCTGGAGGCCGTACATAGACTGTGAGCCATGGGATGATGAGGACGATCACCTTAGCTTCTACAGACAATATAGATACTAGATTGGGAGGACTGTGCAGACTTCACTGATCATTGAGATGTACCTTCCACAACGTGTTCTGAGGTAGTTCAGAGAGTAGCAGGGTGTACCTGCAGGGATAGCCGAGTATGCCCGGTCTTCGAGAGAGTACGCCTGGGGACCAGCCATCCCAGTGGCATTTGCTGAGCAGCAGATTGACGGGCTAGGAGCCCAGGCATGGGGATGAAGATGAGTAGCCGATCTGGGGACCACAACGAATTATGATCTCTGGTGGCAGGCACACAAACCAGTGCCGTTGACAGATCCTAACGGGCCAACACCAGTTGACAGACGGTCAGTGATTCGTCATGTACCGTGGGCTAGGCGAGGTGGCAGGGGTAGAGATGGAGGCAGGGGGAGAGGCAGAGGCAAAGACAGAGGCAGAGGTGGAGACGGAGGCAGAGACGGAGGCAGGGGGAGATGATGGTGGAGATGGAGGCAGGGGGAGACAATGGCGGAGATGGAGGTAGGGGGAGATGATGGTGGAGACGACCAGAGGCAGAGATGAGATGGTTAGAGACAGGGCTGGAGGGTGCGGCAACATATGGCGAGGGTAGCATTAGATGCTATCCCTGAGGTTGGTGAGGAGCAGCCCAGACAGGAGGGAGAGGGTGAGGAGAGACGAGAGGAGGAGGTGGATGTGGGGGGACAGGAGGAGGAGGTGGCGGTAGGGGGACAGAAGGAGGAGGTGGAGGTGGGTGTGGGAGGATAGGAGGAGGATGTGGAGGTGGCAGGACAGGAGGAGGAGGCGGAGGTGGCAGAGGATGTGGCCGATGATGACGATGAGGAGGACGATGCCATGGATGATGCCAAGAGACTCCTCAGATGGCAGATGGTGGAGGGAGAGGAGGAGATACCGCCCACCTCAGGATTGCCTTCGGATGCTACGACAGATCAAAGGGTGGTCGACCTACAGCAGAGACTAGATGATAGCCTGGCACATGTCAGATCCCTATAGGCAGAGCTAGAGGTTGTGCGGGTAGAGCGGGATCAGGCAGTGATCTGTCAATAGGACGTGGCTCAGTGGTGCACACAGTTCACAGCTTTATGCACATGGCCTACAAGGGACATGGCTCGCGAGCTTGCCAGGGTGAGCACAAGATTGGGCAGTATAGGACATTGTATGAGCAGGCAGTGCCACTAGAGCGACGAGATCCTACTTTGTCTCAGTCACAGTCGAGGACAGGCAGTGGCCACAGATCAGGCAGTGCCAGTGGCAGCAGGAGTCACACCAGTGTCGGAGGATCTACCTCGACAAGACACACCTTAGGGCACAGGTCACATCACTCATGTTGGCACACCCCGAGTCATAGCCATGGGTCGGCTGGTTCAGTGTAGAGATCAGTACAGGGACAACCATCTGTGATAGATCCGTCCACCTCTCAGAGTCTAGCAGCAGTGACATCATTCTCAGTTCCACCGGTATCACAAACAAAGGCCACTACAGGTCCGCCTACCATTTCAGTGCTAGGTTTAGAGTTGCTGCCGCCACACTCTTCACCACGAGGGGGCGATGAGAGTCTACCCTAGGGGCATTTTGTTATTATGACACATTATGTATATTATTGAGCCTGCGAGCTCCATTTTTGGGATATCTCATGACTTTATCCTATGACATTGTACTTTTTTGAGATGATAGTATATGATGATGCAGTTTTGATGCGGCCTACATGTGTTATGTGATGTTCTTTGATTTAATGCATTATGATATGTATGATGTATGATGTATGATGTTGATTTATGATGTAGCATGTATGTCCTATGATGCTTATTTGTGATTTTGATGCCATGATGATGTAATGCTTATTTATATGAGATGATGATGATAATGATGTGCATAATGTATCTAGTAAAAGATGCAATGTTGATGATTATGTTAATGCAATGTTTGTGATTATGTATATGATTTGATGCTATGGATGTATGTATGGACCTAATGCAATGTTTATATGATCATGTATGCACTTATGTTTTTGGATGTCACAGGATATCATTGTGAGATGGATAAGAGAAGATGACGAGACTGATGAGAGAAGATGACCAGACCAACGAGGAGAAGACACGAGACTGACGGAGATGCATGTTAATTCCTAGACCAAATCCTTCAACGCTTTACTGTAGGACTTTAATATTTACTGCTCTTAATCATCATTGGGCAAACTGTTGTAATGGCCAACAAACACCGTGATATGACATAGATCAAGGTGTGCAAGGTCGTACCATTATGTAAGACAAACAGTCACAGACAAGGATGATCATGAATCATACCGAGAGCATGACTGCCCCAGTCTTTTTATCATAATCAACCACAAGCAGAAAAAGACAAGGACAAATCATGAAACATCGTTGCTTCTCTAAATCCTATTTCCAGGACATCCTTGAGAAACTAGTGACATGATTGTCGAAATACAAAAACAAATAAAGCCCTTACCATGATATGTCATTGTTTTTCTAAATCCTAAAATCAGGACCTCGCTGAGAAACTCGTAGTTATGCACGTCAATTGTCATGATACGTCGCTGCTTCTCTAAATCCTGCTTAGTGGGATCTCGCTGAAAAACTAATAACATGATAAAAACCAAAAGGAAATTGTCAAGTGTTTGCCAAGTGCGTCTGGATATCCATTGTTCTGATGTCAAGATGTCTAGTTTAATAATGTCGAGATGTCGAAATGTTTAAAGTTTTGATGATCTTGAAAAATGTCGAGAATTGGTGAATTCAGGAAGGACACATCCTGAATAATGCCGATGTCGAGAGGATTTGATCCCTAATAGTCGTAAGAGGTCCCTCGAAATGATGACGATGCCTAGGAAGGACGCATCCTAAGGCATAGATGACAGAGTTGGTTCTTCAAAAGGACACATCTGAAGAATACTGATGTCACGAAGAGTGATCTTTATATGTCAAGAGGATCACTCAAAATGTCGAATGACAATGACGATGCCTAAGAAAGACATATCCTAATGCATAAATGACAGTGGTTATTGTTCAGAAGGACACATCTGAAGATTAACCAAGGGTTGACAGTGTTGACAGGTTACGGTTATTTGACTTGTCTTGACCGAGTTTGACTTGTGTTGACTAGATGTCACTATTGTCGTAATAATATGTGCCGATGAGATTTGTCACGTTGCGGTAAATGATTGCCAAAATTTGCTTGATGAGTGTCGTTCGTTTGGGAAAGATTTGTGTTGTCTTGAAGACTTTTTGACATGTGTGCCAGTGTGATGCCATGAACCCTAATGGACTGACCTAGTGTGGCCTCAGGGGCTCATCGATAGATGGCCTTGCCTACGTCATACACTCAGAGACCTCGTAGTTCGACACGACCAATGACTTTGTCCTGATGACTAAAGATTGCGTCATGATTTTATTTTGACAAACCTAAAAGGATTGACCTAATGTATCGAGGACTCAAATGTGAGTCTTGCCTACGTAGCAAGTGCGTAGAGACAACGTAGTTCAGACAAATGACAAAGACTGACTTGACATGACTGACTTTGACAAGAGATGACAGTGTGTTTGCATTCTTCGAGCAGTCTGATGTTTTGTTTGTGGTTTTCTTCAGGACGTTTTATGATTTTTAGGTCTTTCTTCAGGACATTTTACGATGTTTTTGGTCCCTTTTTTTTTCAGGACTTTTTGCCAATGTTTTTTTGTCTTTTTTAAGGACATTTTGCCAATGTTTTTGTCTTTCTTCAGGACTTTTTGTGATGTTTTTGTCTTTTTTCAGGACTTTTTGTGATGTTTTTGTCTTTTTTTAGGAATTTTTGTGAATGTTTTTGTGATCATATGTGACATCCACTACAGTTGCATGATAAACATTTTTCCCCCAGTCAGGTCCAAGACTTAGCTATTTGTACGGAATATGGACGGGATGCTGCTGGTTTACTAGATGAACAGTCATCAGGACTTGATGTTAATCGTTTATCCACTATGACATGTAGGGTAAGATGTGGTGGTGATTTGCGTAGTAATGGTGGAAATACCTTTCATCCTAGGCCAAGGAAGACAAAGTGATAGTAGATGGCAGAGCAATGGTTGATTATGCATGGCACCTATTTGCCAGGTTTTCACCATGGTACTTGTCCAAAGCGCCTGTTTGCCAGGTTTTCACTATTGAATGAATTATTTTTCTCTTTACTATTTTCATGATTTTTTGATTTTTTTTGGTGTCACCAAGATGCCTATTTTCCAGGTTTTCATCGAGGTGGCAATTTTTATCATTTTTCAATTTTTTTTTGTATTTTACAGTTTTCAACCCAATCCTCTGATGCTATGCGTAGAACCTTCAGAGATGTAAACTGTTGATGGGTTCTGTCAATTGTTCTCCATCTGGTGTAGCCAGTTGATAAGCTCCAAAACCAAAAGAAGATATGATAATGTAGGGACCCAGCCAGTTTGGTTCAAATTTTCCTGGCTTTTCTCTGTCAGCTTAGTTCTTGGGGTTCTGCATGAGAACTAGGTCGCCAATGTCAAAATTTCTGACCATAACCTTTTTATTGTAGCTGCGACAAAGACGATTCTGATATGCTTGGAGATGGTTCAGTGAATTTTATCTTCTTTCTTCCAGCATTTCCAGCTCGTGCAAGTGTGATTGTCGATACTCCTCTTCATTAGTTAGACCCTTCAGGGAGACTCGTAGCGAAGGAATTTCGACCTTAATGGGAAAGATGGCTTCAATGCCAAAGACTAGGGAAAATGGAGTGGCTCCTGTAGGCGTACGAATACTAGTTCGGTAAGCCCACAAAATAGGGTTGAGTTGTATGTGCCAGTCACGGCCAGCATCATTGACAATCTTTTTTAGAATTTTGACAATGGTTTTATTTGACGCCTCAGCTTGGCCATTTCCTTGTGGGTAGTATGGAGATGAAAAATGGTGTTGAATATGAAATCGATTACATAACTCACGTACGTCTTGGTTTTTAAATGAACGTCCGTTGTCAGTGATGATGGATTGCGGAAGGCCATACTAGAAAATGATGTAATTAAGGATAAACTTGGATATTTGCTTACCGGTAATATATGTCAATGGGATGGCTTCAATCCACTTTGTAAAATACTCAGTGGCGGTAATGATAAATTTATGGCCATTGGATGAGGTTGGATGAATCTTACCCACGAGGTCGAGTCCCCATTGAGCTAAGGGCCAAGGAGAAGTGATCGGCCGAAGTTCCTGTGCTGGAGCATGGACCAAATCACTGTGGATCTAACATTTGCGACAAGTCCTGACATATTCAATTGCATCCTTTTCCATGGTCGGCCAATAATACCCAAGTCTCATTACTTTCTTAGCAAGAGTAGGACCATTCAAATGAGACCCGCATATACCGTCGTGCACTTCTTGTAAGGTCGTATATGCTTCGTCGGTGTCGAGACATCTAAGGAGGGTATTGTCAAAACCACGGCGGTAAAGGGTGTCACTGACGATGGCATACTTTGCAGATTTTTGGATGAAGGAATTCCTTTGGTTATTAGACAGGTTCAGTGGAAGGGTTTGAGATTTTAGGTAGTCGTAAATATCCTAATACCAGGGAGAATTGGGACCAACAAGTTTGCAAACCATTTCTGATTCTGGGATATCATATGCCGGTATCAAAAGTTGTTCTATTAAGAATTCAAATTGTGACACATTTTTAAGGATGTCCAAGAGAGAACCAATAGTAGCTATTACATCAGCTGCCTTATTCTGTGTCCTGGGGATTTGTTCAAAAGAAATCAACTGGAAGTATGTCAGGAAACCATCCACCATCCTCTTGTAGGGAAGCAACTTCTCATCCTTTGTTTCATAGTCATCATTCGCTTGTTTGATAACAAGCTGGGAATCCCCGAATACAAGCAATGTCTGAATTTTCCATTTAATTGCCATCTTGAGACCTGTGACTAGTGCTTCATATTCGACAATGTTATTTGTACAAGGGAAGGTGATCCGGTATGACTTAGGGATTGAATCCCCCTATGGTGTGATAAACAAGATTCCAGCGCTGGAGCCATGACCAGTATGAGATCCATCAAAGTATAGCTTCCATGGTACTGCCGGTTCCACATGAAAAATGGACTCATCGGGAAAATCAGTTACTAGTGGATGAGTAACTTGAATCGGTGCATCCGCCAGTTGATCTGCTATTACCTATCCTTTTATTGCCTTACGCTCGACATATTCACTTAGTATCATGACCCATTTGGCCAACTGACCTGTTAATGCCACCCGACTTAAGAGATACTTTAGTGGATCAATCTTGGCGACCAGTTGTGTTTGATGACTGAGCATATAGTGTCTTAGTTTTTGGGATGCAAAGACAACAACAAGGCATGCACGCTCAATGTTTGTGTAGTTCAACTCATATCCTATCAGTGTGCGGCTGATGTAATAGATTGCTCTTTCTTTTCCTTCATGATCATTTTGGGTTAGTAATGCCCCCAGTGTTGAACTAGTAGTCGAGATGTGTATAATCAATGGCTTTCCATGAATAGGAGGCATGAGGACTGGTGTTGACAACAGGTTATCTTTGATTTGCTAGAAGGCCTCTTGACATTTATCTATCCATACAAAGGGGACACCCTTGCGCAACAGATACTGGAATGGGTGACACTTATCTGCCAATTGGGCTATGAAACACCGAATAGATTGTACTCTGCCTTGTAGAGTTTTGAGTTCACTGATTCCTCTAGGCAGAGGCATGTCTATGATTGCTTTGACCTTTGTCGGATCGACCTCTATCCCTCTTTGGGAAACTATGTACCCCAAGATTTTACCTGATGTGACCCCGAAAACACACTTCTTAGGATTTAACCGGACTTTGTACTCTTCAAGTCTCTTGAAAATTATGTCAAGTACCTTCAAATGATCTTTCCTGGTTGCTGATTTGGCCAATAGGTCATCTACATAATCTTCCATTATTTTGTGCATCATGTCATGGAAGATCGTGGTCATAGCCCTTTGATATGTGGCACCTGCATTTTTGAGACCAAATGGCATGACGTTCCAACAGTATGTACCCCATGGGCAAGTAAATATCATTTTGTGCTGATCTTCAGGGGCAATGCATATTTGATTATAGCCGGAGAAACCATCTATGAGGGATAGCATCTCATATCCTGCTGTAAGGTCCACTATGATGTCAATGTTTGGCAGGGGAAAGTCATCCTTTGGGCATGCCTTATTTAGGTCTCAAAAATCCGTACAGACACAGATCAACCCATTTGGCTTTGTGACCGGGACCAGATTAAAAATCCATTCAGTGTAGTCAATAGACCGTATGAATCCAACATCTAGCAATTTCTTTAACTCGGCCTTGACCAATAGAGCAACTTGGGGATGCATTTTGCGCAACTTCTGCTTGATTGGTTTAGCATTAGGTAATAGTGGCAGATGGTGCAGAACCAGTTTTGGGTCCAATCCTGGCATGTCAGCATAGGACCATGCGAAGTTGATTTTCCGTTCTGCAAAGAATTTATGAAATTCTAGTTTCTCTTCGTCAGTCAACGATGCAACAAATAGGACCATCTTGGGGTCTTCTGCAGTTGAAATGTTATCCTCTATTGTGTCCTTAATAAGCATAGCTGATTTATCCTATTGCATGGGGAGAAAGTCCAGTCCTCCATCTTTGGGCGCCTCAGAGAGGTTTTCACCCATAGATATGTCCTTTATTTTTACTATTTTATCGTCAAGAGGTGCCTTTCAGTTTTCACCTAGAGACGTTTCATTTTTTACTTTATTTTTATTTTTGCTTTTGCGACTAGAGGACGAAGCAGTCTCACCGAAGTATGCCGTGCAATCTAAATCAATGGTGAATCCTGATTTGTGGTCCCCGCTGGGTATTCCTTCTCGTAATCCCATAAATTCAGCAATTGCCTCATCATTCTGAAATGTGTCTAGGACTGGCAGTCCTTGTTGGTCCCAATCGACTAGCTCAAGGTAAACTAAGGAAATGCCATCGTCAATGCTGGTGAATGGAGGTGAGGATGCGAAAAACATGCAGAAGGATTCAGTGATGTTGTAGATGAGATTATCATCATCCAACTCTACATCGGACTCTATCCAATATTCTCCTTCACTAGTGTCATATTCATTGTCAAAATACGGAGTGAAGGTTTTAGAGCCTTGGTTATCAACGTCGTCTGATACTTCAGATGGATTGAACTGAGGAGGTTCATATGATGGTTGTTGTATGTCATGGGAAGTGGTAATGAGACTTTGACTATTTGGTGCCTGTTCAATTTTGAATGTTTTCCAAAATCGTTGTTCAGAGGTTAGTTCCCCTGGTTCGACAAATAAATCATCAAGACAACAGTCACTTAGGGATCGTTCTGAGCCAAATTCCCACTCATGGGAGTCTGTTTCTGTGAGGGTTTCCCTAGTAGTCTCGACACTATCTGAAGCATGTACTCGCTCATTTGAAAGTCCAGAGGTACGTCGATCGTCATTGTCAGGTGATCCAAACCCTAATCCAAGATACTTCAGAATTTGAAAAGTTTCTATGGGTTCCCTTCGGCCAGTTTTATCTTTTTCTAGGCCACTAGTACCATTGTAGCCTTTAGCCTTCATGATGTCATAACCTTTGCCATATTTTTAAACCGGTAACGGGGGTAGTGTGACAGTATCCTTATAGATCCATCCTATGATGTCAGCAAGGTCTTCATTACTCATGTCTCCCCACTTGATAAAAACTGTTTTTGGTGGAACTTTGAAGGTTTCTTGAGGTTCCATTATGAAACATGGCCAACCATATATCTTTGGAGACTTGGGCATTGTTGTTATGCTGTATGCTATGTGCAATTTGAATTCTCCGCAGCCGAGGTCCTAGATTTTGACAGTGGTTTCAGCCTTGGGGATAGTGGAAGGTGGTGGTGGTGTGGCGGAAGACGCGGATGGAGTGGATGTGGAAGATGACGTGAGTGTGGATGGGTCGATGTATTTGGATGACAAGGAGCCAGGTGCTTCTCGGTTAATAGGTACTCAATTTTTAGAGATACCCCTTAAGTTTGTACAATATTGGAAAGGGTCAGGGTCTCCGTATATGGTTACTTCTGTGCCTTCAAATAGAAACTTTAGGCATTGGTGATATGTGGATGGAACAACTTTTAAGGCATGGATCCATGGACGGTCAAGCAAGATGTTATATGGTAGTTCCAAATCTAGGACCTGGCAAGTTGTGTCCACAATGACCGATCCCACTCTGATAGGGAGAGAGATAACACCCCGTGAAGAGCATTCCTCATCATCGTATGCTTTGATCACTATAATTTTTGTTGGGTCTACGCACGCATCAGAGAATCCTAGAACCTTAACCAGTTTGAGGGAGCATATGTTCAATCTTGCTCCGCCATCTACTAAAACCTGTCTAACTTTGTGCTTGTGGACAAAAGTTTCTATGTGTAATGCGTCATTATGGTTGGTTTTAGGTGATGAGTAATCTTGATCTGAGAAGGTGACGTGGTGCGGCGTAGTGAGATATCCCACCATGGTTTCAAATTGATTGACATCAATGTCCTTGGGAACCGACGACTCTAGGAGAGTTTTATCTAGGATTTCTTTGTGCGCGGGAGAGATACGAAGCAGCTCAAGTATAGATATTTGAGCAGGAGTCTTTCCTAGCTGGTCGATGAGGTTGAATTGACTTTTGGGTTTCCATTGCTGTGTGGTTGGGATAGGTTTTGGCTGTTTAGCAGATGGGGCAGGTTGTGACTGTTTAGCAGATGGGCCCGGTATGGTGATTTTGGCTTGTCTAGCGGGAGGTGGACCAGCTATAGTGACCTTGCCATTGCGAGTAGTAGCATTACATTGGGGTGCTCTCTTGACCATAATGGTATTGATGTATTCATCATCAGTTCAGACATTATTTATAATTGGTCCACTAGAATAATCGTACTTGGCTCGGGCGAAGTTAGCTTGATTTTGAGGACCTGAGGTGGAAGCATTATGAGAACCATGGTCCTGCAGTGGATTCTTATGGATAGTATGATCCGAATTGGAGGCGAATTGCGATCCACCTACTTCGATGGTGTGACTTTCAATAAGATCCTGTATTAGATTTTTCAACTGTCGACAGTTAGAGGTAGTATGCCCTTTTGCTCGATGGTATTCACAAAATGCGTTGTCATTCCACCATGCTGGTTTGAATTGTCCTGGGTCATACGGTTTCGGCTCTTGAAGTATGATGACCCCATGCTGGAGGCATTTCCTAAGGACTTCCTCAATGGGTTCACCCAAAGAAGTGTATATGCGACCCCTAGGAAATTGTCTCATCTGCCAGTATTGTCCTTGATTATTTTGACCACTTTGGTTGTTTGAAGAAATATTGGGAGGAGGTGTCAGTGTTGTTGTTGGTTTGTTTTGTTGTTGAACCCCTTTTAGGGCCAATACAGGACCCACAATGTTTGCAGTCTTGGCGTCAACAACACCGTCATTTGTAATGTGCTTATTTTTAACCCAATATTTGTTTTTGTCGGCGAGTGGATTGACGTTTGTGTTTTTGGGACCATATCGTAATTATCCCTTTGCAATAAGGGATTTCTCAATTTGGACCCCTTTTTTGACTAAATCTGTGAAGTTTGTGCAACAATGTATTTGCAATGCAAATTTTAGGGGCCCCAGAAGTGTTTGGACAAACATGTCAACTTTTTCCCTTTCGGGGATGTCAATGTGACATCGGCTAGTGAGGCTTCTCCATTTTTGAAAGAATGGGATAAATGCCTCACTATAATCCTCTTGCATGAGATTGCACAAGCTAGTGATAGAGGTATCCATGTCGATGTTGTACGCATAATTTCTTATGAATTTTTGTTTAAGCTCATCCCATGTCTGGATATCCTTTTGAGTTGAAAACCATTCAAAGGCTTGACCCGCCAGACTTTTAGAAAAAAGTTTCATCAAGTATGTTTGTTCATAGGCGAGGTCCATACAATTGGTTGCAAATTTGCTAACATGCTCAATGGGGTTTGTCTTGCCTCTATATTTTGTGAAGTTGGGTGACACATATCCTGGTGGAAATGGAGGCATGTATAAGCTCGTGTCGAATGGGTATACATTTAGATCATATGATATTTCTAATTTCTTGCCTGAAATGTACATGTTTTGGATAGTTTTCTCTAAACCCATCAATCTTGTTTGGAGGGCGTCCACAGCAGGGTCGTTTATGTTTTCGTACGTTGGATTGCCTGGTACACCATGTGTTCTTGTTTGTTGTGCATGAATATTGGTGTATTGTGGCGGTATGGATTGCTGTGATATGTATGACATGTGTGGATTGAAGTGTTGTTGGTGTTGAAGGTTATGATTGGGTGCATGTTGATGAGTATGAACATGGGATGAGTAGGTTGGGATGTGTCCCCCAGTCATGTGTGTCGTTATTTGGGGAATGTGATGACCATGAATGTTATGATGTGTTAATGATGCCATGGGTTGCGTTACTTGGCCACCTTGTGCGAATTGTTGAGTTTGCCTAAGAGGAATGTTTGTGTTTGTACCTTGGGAGGCAATGACATTTGACTGTGTTGTCGTGTTAACATTTTGTTGTTGTCCTTGGATAAAGATACGTCTTGTGCCTCCTCCTGAAGGATTTTGTGAAATACCACTGAGTGGATATGTCGAAGTTGTACTCATGGTAGTAGATGGAGCTGTCAAGGGGGGATTGTTGTGACTTGATGATGCCCCAATGGCATTTACTATCGTGGTATTTATGGTGTTGGGGGTGTTTGGGATGTTGGAAGTAGCGTGCACTGTTGTTGTGGTGTCAAATGGAGTATTGCTCGTAGTGTTTGGAAGTTGACCATTATGTGACATGTTATGTGCGTTGTTGACATTAGGGTCTGGAGGTGTTGATTGTATCGTGGCAATGTCAAATCCTTGAGGTAATTTGGCTCCTTCACTCAAGAGTATAGCCAAGTATCTATCTCTGTCATGACGGACCACTGTTTCAACGAATTGAGAGGCCTCTGGGTCTTGTGCTATTGCCTCTAAGTTTTCCTCAAGTATTTGACCATATTCATCTCTTTGCAAGAGTTGTTCAAATGGACTATTTGATGAGGATTGCGTTGTCATTGGAGGTTGATTGTCTGAATTGGAAAATGGATCGTAAAAGGTCGAGTTTGGGTCATTTGTAGGATTGTCGACAGTGGAAGTGGGGTCTTGTTGAAAGTTTTCCATTTGTCTCTTTTGTTTTTGGAGTCTAATTTCCACCATAAAATGATATTGCTCGAAATGGAGATGACAACTAAATGCAAGTATGACACTATGTGAAGTCTAAATTTAAAATGACGACTAGAATGACTAATGTTTTTTGGATTTTTGTGATAGGATATGCAATGTGGAGACTTAAAATGCAATTTAAGACAAGGGTACCTAAGCACTTCTAAGCTCAAACTTTGTTTTCGATTTTGACTACTAGAGGACTTTGTTGAAAATGACAAGTTGACAAGGTCTAAATGACTAGTGAGTTTTCCTAACTAGACTTTTGAGTTGGAAAAAATCTCACAAAAGAGGACAATGACTAAAAAGGGGTTTGATAACTTAGTCCAAGAGAGCCTAATTTCGAAAGCAATGATGTTGCAAATTGTGCTTAAGATTTGCGTAATCCTAAGTATGCAATGATTTGAAGCCTAGGGACAAACTAATGTCAAATGTATGTACCTAAAAATGATGAAGGATGAAACCTATGGTGACCAATGCAAACTAATGGTTGAAACTTTGAGCAATTTCAGACTTGGTTTCTGATAGAATCTCCTTGGAAACAATGTTTGACAAATGGTTGAAAAGTTGAAGACCTCAGGTTTTGAATATGGAGTTTTAAATTTTGACAGGCAAATGCGTCGTTTGAAACTGTGAATGCGTCACAGTTTATCAAATGCGGTTTGTTTTTGCGATTGCGGCTTTTGGACAGTCAAATGCGACTCTGTTTAGCATATGCGGCTCTGCAGTGTTCAAATGCGTCGCGACGCATATAGATGCGGTGTTTCAAATGTTAGATGCGATTTAACAGAGCAATTGCGGTGCATAAAATCAATTGCGGTTCAACAAATGCGACATAGTTTTGTTTCAAATTGATTTTCTTGTCGTTTTGATGGCAAGTTTGATTTGTTTGATGTTGGATATTTTGCTTAGAACTATGATGAAACTAGAAAGCACTTGACAAGCACAGTGTTTTGAATGTAACCAATCACACATCAGATAAGCACGATCCTAGGTTAGGCCATGACAGTATTCGCTAGATTCCACACGGGTTTCCCCAACCGCATATCTGTAGCATGTGAATTCAGAAGCTTGGCTGCACGGGCTCCCCCTTATAGTGCACTCTCTTCTCAGGCTAACCAAGCTTCCAACCCCCATGAAACTCCCATGGCAGATTGATCACCTCTACTACTAACTACGAAAGTGTGGATGCCTTCACACCGACTGGTGCTGCGCTAGCAAATAGAGGGTTTTTGGCTTACTACACAAAAGTTTTTAGTTTGGGACCCCCGTTCGAGTGGCCATACATGGGGCAAGAGATTAATCACCATTAAGGTGGCACTCCAGCCTGAAGAGGTTAAGCTCAACAGGGTTTAAGGGAGTACAACTCCGTCCGTATGACACATCCGCACTCGCAATCTTAGGTTTTCCCTTAAGATTTACATTTATATACCGGTCGGGGGTAGCTTGGCCTTAGCTCCATTTATAGTTTGAGTCACGTTGGGGTGATGAAATCCTCAGGCAGGCCCAATTTCTAGAGTTGGTAACCGTTTCTCTTACACCCAAGATCGCCCGAAAGCGCGAGGGGAGAGGATACTCTGATATACCAAGTCAGGGTAATAACAGATAAAAATGGGTCTGGTTTTCTAATCACAAGGTTTTCACCAAGTGAGAGCATACTCACCTACCATTTTACAAACACAGTTAAGCAAAGTAGACATGAAAGTTCTTTTTATGTGCACCAAAATTAAATGTTTGCTAATCTAAAAAAAAAAGAACAAGCACAATGTTTGTTTTATTCCGTCTTCGACATTCGAATCTACAGACAAAAGATTAGTAGTTTGTCTATGAAATGATCTTCGACACACGAATAGTAACCACCACACGCTGCAAACGAAGATTAGTAACACAAAACCCTAAGCTAGCTAACATGCAAGAATGAAAAACCAGGAAATCATCAGACCATAAAAACCAAAAAAAAAAACTAGAAACCAGAAAACCCTAAAACCTAAAAAACCAGAATGTCAAAAATGAAAGAAAATCTTTACTAGTCGAATGCGGCACGATAGAGCGGATGCGTCATTCAGGACTTCGAATGCGGCGGAATATGTCAAATGCAGCTTTCCAGATCTCGATTGCGACTTGTCAGAGCAATTGCGGCTCTTCTATTGGCGGATGCGTCACGACGCATCAAATGCGTCACGATTTAAAAAAAAAATGATTGCGTCGCTCTGTACCTATACCTACAAAACGACAGAAAACACAAAAACCGTACGGAAATAACAACAAATAATAGAGTCGTGTTCACATCGGGTTCACCAATGTATCAATGGAAAATTAGATTGTTAACTTGTTAGATAATAACATCAAAATCCAATGAAATAACAAAGCACAAAGGAAATAAACATGAAAATAAAAGGAACAATGTTACCAGAAATCTTCATCTTCCATGGTTCACCTTTGTTACACCCTCTAGTTTGCAGCAAACGAATGAGGCCCTCAGATTTCAAATGAGCAACCTATAATAATGTCAAAGTCCTATGCAAATGTTGAAGGATTTATAAAATTGTGCCAATGTCTATGCCTATGACTATGATTGCCAATGTCTATGCCTAATAATGCTAAAACTTGATCAAATACAAATAATAAGTATTGAAATTGCTATGAAATCTAAGTGTGCAAATGCCTAAAATGTAATGTGTCTGTGCGTAATCGAAAAGTGAGAGGAAAATGACATTTTATAGAAAATGTCATTTCGAATGGACAGGCGAGATCGAATTCCAAGAAAGACCTAGAATGAGAGGTCCAGATTAAATCTGAGAATCCCTAATCAGGGTTAGGGCAAAATCCTTAATTGAACGGTTAGAATAATATCTTAGATAATCGGATCGATGGTGGAGAATAAATGAGATAGTTAATTAGAAGAAATAAAGATATTCAAAAAATCAAGAAGACGAAGACTGCCTGCTTTATGAGATTTGAAAAAACAAGAAGATAAGATTTGGACTGAAGATTCGATTTGGAAAATCAAGAATCTGCTCGATTACTTGATTTTTGGAAGAATAATATCTTTTTGAATTTAATTAATTCAAAATGATAATTTCGTGTGACAAGTAAATAATCTTTTTCAGATTATTTACTAAAAAGAGTGAAAGTTAATAAAATGAAATCATTTTAAATATTTTCATTTATTTAAAATGAAAGAAAAGTGACATTAGTAATTAAATAATTAAAAATAATTATTTAATTTGGAAGATAAGACTGAATAATTAAATAAATTAACAAATTTATTTAATTGTGACAATTAGTGACATATCAAATAAATAAATGAAATTCATTTATTTAATAATCAGGAAGAATTGTGGGTGGTAGGGTGGGCTCCCCCTCACCCCTCACATGGGCACATGATATCTAGGGTGGTCATGAGGTGGCGGATGGGACGGACATGAAGACATTGGATTTGGCATGGTCTTGTCACTTCCAATTTCTTAAATTTAGCCGAAAGGAGTTGTTTGCCTGTTTTATCAATTGCCCTTGAAATTTGCGATACTTCTGGAGAAGGACTGGGGACATGTTTGGCTCAGTTCTCATTGCACCATCAGTGTGACACGTTGGGCATGGCTATCCTAGAAACGTTTGCTGACGAGCCGAGTGGCAACTCTCATCAATCGCATTGATAATGGTTTTAAGTAGGATGGACGGAGGTCGTATCTTTATTCATGTCAAGGATGATTTCGCTTCGCCATAATCCTATTCCGTGTGCAAAGGCCTGACTGATCATCATTCAGGTGTATTAAATGAACTAATGAAGTCATTTCTAAAACATGGGTTTTGCATTTTGGTATTGTCTTCTATTTTTTTGTAGGGAGCGGCTATCAAAGACTTGCAAATGGCTCGAATGTCGAAGTTGAAATTCATCATCCACATCTCGGCGAAAGGTCTAGAAAGTTTCGGCATCGACACATCAATTTCTTTGGTGGTCATGGAGAGGCAGATTGCCTTTCGAGAAGTTACAGACCAGAGGTTAAAGTGCATTTTGCTCATGGATGACCTGACGTCAGTTGTTGCTGTTAAAATGGTCCTTGGCAAAGGACACTTGGAAAGGAAAGAATTTTCCAGAGATAATCTCAGTTTCTTGCTGTGCTTCTGGACCTGGACACCCCGAAGGCGGAGGCCAAGGAGATGATGGTTCACCTGTTCCGGGATGATTTGCTCGGCGGTCTTGAAATGACACTGAAGGCGGCCTTTATAGGTAAAGGTATTCTGCGCCTTGCCGACTTGGCTCTTCTATGGGATTCAGATGAAGCTGTCAAAGTTTTTCCCTTTCTCTTAGACATCAAAGGGCCTGCATTATCAAGGAACATAAAGATTGCAGATGTGGCGGTGGATTTCCTGAAGAGAAAGCTGAAGTTGGTGCCAGAGGATGGGTTGGAGTGGTTGGATGGTTTCACTAGGTTTGCAGAGTTAAACGGCTTCATGTGAATCGCGTCTGGTGCTGGTTGATGTCCGCCTTTGGTTTCTTTTGTCTTCAACTTGTTAATTATGTTAGTTTCAAGCATGAACAGTATGTTATTTGTTTTTTGTTTGTTGAGGCTCAGCCTCTGATATATCCTTCGTTTCAAAGCTTTTTTCTCGCACTGGGACTGTATGACGATGATGTTTCTCTTGGTTAAGTATTATTTGTTCGATGAGGGAAATCTCTGATATAATTCCTGCTTAGCAGATGGTTGTAAATTTCTATATTATCAATATAATCACCACCTTAAGTATCAAAAAAAAAAATCAGGAAGAATTAATGGAGAAAGGAAATTAAATAAATTAAGAAATTTATTTAATTAAGGGAAGACTTAGACAATTAATGACATATTTAATAAATAAATTTATTTATTTATTTAATAATCATGAAGAATAAAAGGACATGAATTAATTAAATAATTATGAATTATTTAATCAATTGTTGAATGTGGACCAAGGACATAATTAAATGTATTAATTATGCTAGGATGAAAGTGGTAAAAATGAAGCTTGTGGCCTAGGTCATTTTAGGTGTCTCAGGACATTGATAGAAAATCCACTAGTGGATACGTTTTTTGTTGAATGGTGGGGGAGTTGGATGAGCAAGCGGCGGTGTGGTCGCTTTGTCCACTAGAGGCTGAATACATGGCAACTACTCATGCTTGTAAAGAAGTAATGGTTGAAACGTTTGTGTTCTAACATTGGTTTTGATGCAGAGAAATAATCTTATGTGATGAGTGCTATTTGTCCGCAAAGAATCCAAGCCCTGAGCACAAACAACTTCGTGGTGTGTAGTTCAATGGGCCTTAGTGCCCATGATTTTCGAATATTATTTATGCTGGAGGTGCCTCAATTATCTTTGTCAAGGGGAGATTGTTGGAAATATGTGTCTCAAACATTACAGGCTAAACCTCCATGAGTGCCAAGTCGGTGTGATAGGTTCCATGTCTGGCCGACTAGCAGTTTGCTTTATTCATTCTGAACAAGGTCGCTGTGACCTTGCCATTGTCTTGTCGAAAGGTTGCACTGTGGAGTCTATCACTGTAGCATGATGCATTTGCTATGACCTTATAGCGCTCGAAAAACCTCTAGCCGAAAGGCCATTCAATCGTGCATCGGGGAGACTCTTTGCGACTACGGGCTTCAGAATAACTGAAGGTTCTCACTAAGATGTCTCAGCAAAGTGTTGATCTCTTGCCGACAACGTATGTATTGATGTCTTCAGGGTAACTCTAATGGTTCAGGAAGATGTCTTAACGAACAGTGGAAGTCTTGCCGACTGAGACTCATCCAAGCATAATTCAGAGTAACTCATAGTGGTCGGAGAAACATCTCAGCAAACATTCAAGGTCTCACCAAAAGAATCACCTTTTGGAAGTCTTCAGGGTAGCTCTTGGCGACAGTTGATCATCGGTGAAACATATGGATCTCGATATGGTGTCTCAGCGAAAGCCGATTGTCTGGCCGACAGGTGTATGTCTTCGGAGTAACTCTTAGCGACATACAAAAGGCTTTCGGGATAAGTCATAGAGATCGATAAGAAGTCTTAGCGAGAGCTTCATGTCTTGCCGACCCTGTTTTATGTTGAACACTTCGGTGAAACATATGGAGATCGGTATGAACTCTCGGCGATAGATGTGAGTCTTGCCGACTGTCTTTTGAAGCTCGATATGACTTAAGTCTGCGGTATATCTTTGGTGACTCGCTATGATCTCTTGGAAAAAGCGGTAAGTCTGGGCGACTGCTTGGTGGCTCGGTGTAATTTATGGAGCTCGGTAGAGCATCCTGGCGACTAAGATGACTCTTGGCGACATTGGTACGAAGTATATGTGGCATCGGCGAGACACTGTTAGTGTCTCACTGAGATGCCAATACAATATGAATTTTGTTGACTGTTTGACTGTCATACGTGGAATCTCGTGGACGAATAGAGGAAGTCGAAAGTGAATAGTTAGCAGTTGGTTTGGTGCGAAAGTTCTGTGAGAAATCTCAATAGTTAGGGAACACCATGGATATAGTTGCAAGTTGTAGACGCTTGGGAGTTGGATAGTAGTTCGATCAACAATGAAGTGTGAAGAATTCAAACTGTATCAGTGAAGGATTTAAAATCTGCAAAGGCTATAACTTGGATGTTTTCTGTTCGAAGAAGGTTCATGATGAATGCTGCTGTATAATGACACCAGAAAGATAAGTCTGGAATTGTATGTAATTTTTGATTACTATAATACAAAGTGATTTCTCTTGGTGTGGTGGGTTTTTCTCCCATAAGGGTTTTCCCGCGTATATCTGGTGTTCATGTGTGTTTGTCTAATATTCTGTTTCTATAATCTGTTTCATAGTGCATCTCAACTTGACTGTAATTGAAAATTTAAAAGTACTTCTGCATTCTTTCCTGAGGTATTAACGTTAGGAGAATTGTTTTCTGCATCTAGTTTTTCCTTACACGTACGAAGTGGCCGCCAACCTGCCAAAGAATTCCACATAAAGAGATGTGACCTCACATACAAAAGCTCTAATTTTCTTGGAAAAGGCATCAAAGCAGTAGCGCCATATCTTTTCATGAGCTTTTGCATCTAATGATTACTTGATTGTAATAGGGCACACCAACCAACAAATTCATCCTAAAAGATTTGCTTTGATTTAGTCAGGACAAAAATGTTCCTTATGGTGATAGATGGCTCCTTCTCAATCTTTTTTTAAAAAGGCTTGATTCAAACAAATTGTAACTGCATTTGATTATCTTCATTATTTCGCACGTCACAACATAGCCTGTCAGGACTCTTTCATACCATTTCCCTCTGACATAAATATACCTTGCTAAAAAAGAGAATCCCCTCCCCATTTATAAAAGGGCCCCCTTGGCATTTTGGCAATCCACATTTTCACTTAGCATTTCTTAGCAACTAGCCCTAGAATATAGTTGATAGCTTTAGTACTTAGCGAGAATATCAATAGTCATGGAAGCACCAATTAGGCTTACGTGCAAGAAAACTGAAGCTTCCTTTTTAGGAAAAATTAGGTGCAGGCGACTAAAACGCATAACTGGCATGAAGAATCTCCTGTATGTGAAAGCCATAGAGTGGGTTCTAGGTAGAAACTGCATAGAATATGAGGATTAGTACAAGGTAAACACTAGTATCTATTCCCATTTTGTAGCTTCTTTGTTGGACATTGGCATTTCTAACAGGAAGATTATGAGGCTGACCAAGCAGGTATTTCCCAAATGCTACTTGGAGGGGCTGGAGAACATCGTGAGAGCTACCGAGATTGGCCACGAAATCCCATATGTTCGCAATCTACGCCGACTTGCTGAGGGAGGAGGACCTGTGCTGACGAGGCCTTTTCTGTTCGGATTTGAGCTTGAAAATCATGAGGAACATCTTCACAAAATCCATGCCAGATTCCATTTCTTGCTGAGGATGAACAACATTGAACCCTTCAACAAGTTGTAGTGGTACGAGAATTTTGAGAGGATGGTGTTTTCTCATCATGTGCCACTAGCCATTGCTGGACCTTCAAATGCCTGAAAAGACACCCAAAAGACCTCCTTTTCCTTTTTGTTTTTTGAAAAATTCTCTGCAACACTCATTAGACAATATATGTATTTCGGAATACGGGCATGGGCCTCGTCACATTCATATGTATACATATGTAAATATTTCTATAATCAATATAATACATATATTTTCTATAGTTTGGTTCTTTTCTTCATTTTAACACATTTCCATGCATCAATATGGTTGTTGGTTTTAAGAAAGCACTAAGAATGACCCAAAACTAACAAAGCATGTAAAATATATACATATTTATACACTTACTGCGAAAGCCGAATTAATTGAATTTCTTGAGGTGTATTCCATTAACTGGAATACCCAAGGCCTCACCCTCCATTGTTTCCAACTCGAACAAGTTATATTTCTTGCATTGTGTGATTTTGAATGGTCCTTTCCAAAGACTATTGAACTTTCCATGTTGATCGGGCTTTGCTCCACGCTCATTAAACTTGAGCACCAGGTCTCCACATTGCAAACCCTGGTCAGACATTTTCTTGTCGAACCATTTCTTTACCACCTGTTGGCGGTTAGTCATTTCCTCGAGAGTGTGCTCTCGTTTCTCCTGAACTTCAAGTAGTTCTGCCAATCGCACCTCCATCGTTCCATTTTGCTCAATTTCAAGAGACTTGAGTAACTAGATTTCAGGGATTTCCATAGAGATGGGCAACAATGCTTCCATCTCGTATACCATCTCATAAGGGGATGTCTTCAATATTTGCTTGGGCATGATACGATCTACCCATAGTGCTATCTGGAGGTGTTTATGCCACTCCCTTTGATGTTCTGAACCTATTCTCTTGATCAACCAGAGAAGATTCTTGTTTGTAGATTCGGCAAGGCCATTTCCTTGAGGATAGTAGTTGGAAGATGTCTTTAGGAAAACTCCATATTTTAGTGCAAATTGGCTAACTTTGGAGCCAAGAAAAGCTCTGGCATTATCTGAGATAATTGTCTTTGGTGGACCAAACCTAGCTACCAGTTCTTCTAGGAAGTTCACAATTTCTGCCTCAGTTGCATTTTTTAAGGTACAACTTTAGTCCACTTAGTGAAATAGTCAGTTGCCACCAGGATCCATCTATGTCCAGCTGATGAAACTGGGTTGATCATGCCAATGAAGTCGAGACCCCATTGAGAAAATGTCTCTTCCACTACAATTGGTTTTAATGGCATGGAAACATTTTTCCTTTTGCCAACAAAAAACTGACACTCGTTGCAAGACCTCACCAATGAATACGAGTCCTTAAATAACGTTGGCCAGAAATAACTAGCACGCATAATCTTGATTGCAGTAGTCTTTGCTGAAAAATGTCCTTCGGCTGGGTCACTATGATACTACTCCAATATACTTTTTTCTTGCTCTTGTGTCACACACCTTAACAAGACGCCATTGAAATTTCTCTTGAAAAGAACTCCCTCGAAGAGTACATAGCCATTGTTCTATAGTCTATAAAAATGCCTTTTAAATGAGGGGAGGTCGGCTAGGTACCTTCCTGTTTGCATGAAATTAATTTTGTCATTCATCCAATCATCTCTGGAGCTCTCCTCATTCAACAACATGGGTTCTGGGACTTCATCCTCAGTTATTGCTTCATTATTTTTAGCCAAATATTCACACAACCCCTTTCCTTTCACAGTCTTGACTGGCTTGATGTCAATGTCATACTCTAGGATCTTGGTTATCCAGTTAGCCTGCTTCTTAGTGATTTCACCTTCCATAACATATTCATGCATGCTTGGGTGCGACATACGAATGATCACCTTGTTGCACGATATGAGGTGTCAGAACTTCTTTAGTCCCTTTACAATAGCAAAAGCTTGCTTCTCCACAAAGTTATACTTCACCTCATAATATTTTAGAGTGCACAAATAGAAGGCGATGGGAAGTTCTCCTTTATCTTCATCATCCCTTTGCATCAGAATAGTAGCGATACTTGTGCTACCACCAAAGACGTACATGATGAAGTCTTTTGAAAAATCTGAATTAACCAACATGGGAACAGAAGAGATGGCTTCTTTAATATGTTAGAAATATTTTCTAGCTTCTGTTGTCCATTTAAAGACTTGGTCCTTTTTCAACATCAATGTGATGGGCTGAACAATCCCTGTGAAGTCCGGTATGAACCGGATGATGAAGTTAACCTTGCCCAAAATTTACTAAAATCCTTTTTGTTGACGGGCAGAGGGAGTTCTTTGATTGCTTTAACCCTTTTTGGGTCGATGGAAATACCTTCCTTTGAGATGACATAACTTAACAACTTCCCTTGTGGAACTCCAAACACACATTTCTTTAGGTTCAGAGAAATCCCAAACTCCTGACACTTCTGGAAAACAAGCTCAAGATGATCAAAATGATCATCAACGGATTTTGAGAAAACCGTTAGGTCATCCAGATAAATAAGAATGATCTTATGTATCAAATCCCTAAAAGCAATGTCCATAGCCCATTGGAAAGTGGATCTGACATTTGAGAGTCTGAAGGGCATTTTAGCATAAACGTATGTTCCCCACTTGGTGGTAAATGTTGTTTTGTGTTGGTCCTCCTCTTTCACCTGAATCTGATTATAGCCAGAGAAACCATCTAACATTGAAAACATCTCGAAACCAGCGATTGTTTGTAGCATTTCCTCCATGGAAAGCAACGGGTAATGGTCCTTTAGGGATTCTCTATTTAGGTCTCGAAAGTCAACGCACAACCGTATATCACCATTCTTCTTCCAGACCGACACTAGGTTAGATACCCAAGTAATGTGTTTGATAGGGAACACTATCCGGGATTCAATGAACTTCTGTAATTCTTGAGCCATTAATGACTCGATCTTTGGATTTACTGGCCTCTACTTTTGACGCACAGGTTTTTCTCCTTCTAGTAGCTCAATGGTATGTTGGATAATCTTGGGATTATATCCCCTAAGATCATCATATGACCATGCTACCACATTTAGATACTTCTCACAAAAATATTTCAACCTTTCTTTGTTCTTCTACGAGACTCATTTTTTGACCTTAAGCTTTTTATCTTCTTCGATGCGCAAATCGGTGTAATCCCCTTTATCAACTACAATATTTCTCTTTTCTTTTCTTGCATCATCAGAATCAAACAGATTCTCGAGAGTGACCAAACCTCTAGGAAGCTTGTTTGACTTTAGTTGGACCACTTAACCTTCATAGGCCTCAACGATCTTTTGTTGTAATTGGTCAAAAAATTCTCCGGATTGGAGAAATGATGCGATATGCTAATCACTATCAAACACTTGCTAGTTTTGATCATTATTTGGGACTGCAGGATGCAAAATCACTCGCACTGAATGTTTGTTATCAATTAACTCAGAAGCTAGCTCAAACTGAGATTCAACAATTTCCATTCGATCTGCTCCAAAGTTTTTCTCTCTAGGTATCACTTGGATGTTGAATGCCTCGAAGCCTTCAATCAGGTCCCAGACCCTATCGGTATGATCACATACAAACATTCTTGGCAGCTGATAGCCCTCAGACTTGATTAACCACCAATTCTGAATCTCTGAATACTTGTATTTGCTTGGCACCCATTCGTTTTGCTAAACTCAAGCCATGGACAAGGCCTTCATACTCTGCTTCGTTGTTCATGCACGCAAATTGGAAGCGATATGACCTTAAGGTCTTCTCTTTGGATGGAGATACCAAACATAATCTGCCATTAGCTCCTACTCTACATCTTGCTTTGTCGAAGTGCAAGGTCCATAATTCTGAGGTCCCTTCACCTTCAGGCTCTTTACTTACTCTGGGCATAATCTGATCTTCCTCATGTATGACGTATGTTCCTAGCCCAGTTGCATGATAGTTTCCAAAAGGGTTTGAACTTATAAATTCATTCAGGAGAGCCTCCTCCTTGTTAGTCCGGGAACTACTTGCTTCTTCATCCTCAAGAAATTCGAAGTTGGGCATCTCTTCTGAGGTAATTAAGGTATGTGTTGCCTCAAAATTGATCATGGCTTCATCAGCCACATGCTCAAAATGTAAAGGTTATGCCTCTATCTTCATCTTAGCTCCATGTCTGGTTCTTAGGATCAGGTGTGACTAGTCCAAAGAGAGGTAACCTCCAACATTTGTAGTAAATTCTCAAGAAATACATATCCGGAACATAGGAGGGACATCAATAAGCGCAGTATCTTGATTCATAGTAATGTTGGGGCAAGCAAACAATTTCATAGGTAATCCTTTGATTAATCTGATGGTTTCAACCTTGTTCCCGTCGAGTTGCATAACTCCCCTCTTAAGAGGATTGTATTCGAGTCCTAGAGCTTCAACTACTTGCTTGGGCATGACGGTGGTGCTAGCACCAAAGTCAACCAGACAATTATGCAGTAGTTTTTTACCAATGATAAGTGTTAGATAGAAAGGCTTGGGTTTAGGCTTACCCTCTTTTCTAACTTGATTCTTCATTGATTGATTTGCCAAAACTTTTTCCGGGCCTAGATTGGTTGGCTTATCTTTTGGGGGTAACTCAAGCATCTTCGTGCCCTCTTCTCTTGATAATGCCTTTTGTAATAGCTGCTTTTGCTCTGAGATGGCCAGGATATCCCACAGAGAAACATTGGAGGAAGATTTCTTTAGTTGTTCCACCATGTTGAATGGTGTACGTGACTGATGAGCTATGGTACTTGGCTCCATCTGCCTCGCAGCTGGTACATCCGGCTATTTGGCAACTACCGAGGTGACCGTGGGAGCTTTTTCTTTAAGAAGTGGATTTCTGGAACCTAGAATAGTGGCCCCAGTCTGCGATGGAACTAACGACGCAACTGTCGATGAACTGGGCATTGGATTAGGTGACCCTTTAGTTTGCAATGATGTGAATTCTCTAGTGAGCCTCCGCTTGGAATGGGTATTGTAGTCCGACTGTACTTGTGACGCCTGGGTTACCAAAATTTCATTCGGGTATGCCGACTCCTCTTCCTCCATCCAAGAGAAGAGTGTCTAGTCTAGAGCTATATCTAGCTCCTACTCTATAGACATTCCTTGCATTTGAGTGGTGAGAACTGTGTTCTCCATTTGCTGAGAGGCATATGCATGGCCTCCCAAATTGGGCATGATGCATTGATTACGTTGCTCTGCTATCTTCTGTTGTAAATTCCCTTGCAAGCAATTTCGGGGTATGCGTGCATCATTGCAAGGGCAGCAACATGGATTAATCTCCTCAGCGAGATTATTTTCTCCCACTACCAGCTCTTTACTCGAACTAGGATAGACAGTCTGCATCGGCATAGTCACGGGCACAACCTAATTGCTCTATTGAGCTTGGGCATTACTGAGCGATCTATCCTGGCATTGATTCTGCTGAAAAGGAGGTTTCTCACCTTGGTAGTTTTGGTAAGCAAGCTTCTGGTAGGAATACTATTGCTGCTTCATACTGGTTGATTCATTTGTCATGGTTCACAATTGCTCCTTCATGTCATTCATCTCGGTTGTCAGGGGATTAGGCACTGGAGCCACACTCGACGTCATTCCTGGGTACACATACATAGACTGCGTGGTGCGGGAATGCTCGTTGAAGCTACCACTAGTCTTGCTAAGGTCGATTTTGGGAACAATGGCATGATAGGTCGCAATGCCAATTTTTTGGTAGCAATAAGATTGTTCTCCGTGGTGATGACAAGGCTATATGCATCAGGCAAGGTATTTTTGCCAAGAGATTGTAACATCACAAAAATATCAACATTTATAGACTTAAGATAAAACATGAATGCTAGATCCGGAGGTGGTTGACTGCCGACAGGGACCCTCTGCCAAGTTGAATGAAACTGAGCATTGTAATCGGCTAAAGCTTCATGAGGAGCCCACTTTATATTAGCCAGCTGGTAATATAGTGAAGATTTGTCGCCATTATTTGAGAAGCACTTATAGAAAGGATCTCTGAGCTGATCCCAAGTGCCAATTGAATTAATCAAAAGAGTATGATACCAGTCCAATGCCTTTCCTCTGAAAGAGGCTACGAGCAACCACAAAGCCACATTCTAGTAAGTAATGCCATGAACCAGACATACATCAACTACGTCTTACAAGTGCTCTGCTGGAGTTTTTGAATCATCCCAAGTGAAATTTGGGACAACCTTTAAGGTGAAAGTTGGGATTTGAGCCCACTTAGCGAGTGGTACAGGGGCTATCAAAGGGCTACCAACATCCCAGGCTACAAAATTTCTAGCCATTTGCACAAGTGGCGGAGGGAGAGGTAGAGGTGATGTATTAGCTTGTTGACCTTTCACCTTGATTGAAACTAGTGGTGGTACAAGCAAAACAGGGGTTTTTGCGGTTTGAGATCTAGTGGTGGGCCTATGGCTCATACACTCTTTTGTATTGTGAACGTTTTAGTTCATCCCATTGGGCATGCCAGAAAAAGAACTGTTGATGCAAAATTTTGTAGGCAACAAGCTTATGGAAAACTTAGCTATTGGGGGACTTGTGTGCGTAGCTAAGTGACCTCCAGGGTTTTATCGAAGCCAACTCTTCATTTTTTAATGGGGGGTGAGAAAAGGGAAAGAAGATAAACATCAAACAAACAAATCTAAGCTAAGGTGATGTGCTAAATCAGTAATGAAATAAGTAAGCACATTGTAGAAACAAAGGCTCAAATAGTGACTAGCGTATATTAAAGAGACGATTCCTGAGCACCTCAAACATACAAGTATCAAACCATTTGCATAATATAACCCACACAACATAAGCTAACACAAAAGAGTAGCAACATGATTTTTATTATGCTAAGCCATATAAAGATTACAAAATCTTGGAATAGATGTTCATATATTCTCAGAAAATGCAAGCACAATCTAATGTCCTATCAAATGCTTGAAAATAGAGAGGCCGAACAGGTTGGCACAGTCTGCAAGTTCAGATTTAATATTAAACACTACAGAGGCTAATTCTCTATGCTTGGAAACTTATTCTATCTAACAACAACCATAAAATGAAGAAAGGGCTCCTTAAGAAGAGCTAGCTCACCGCCAGAAAGCCCAACAAGAAAGATGCTCCACCAAGCCACCAACGAGAAAAGATTCCCCAACACAGGCACCAACAAAAAGATGCAATAACAACATGCCAACAGGGACGGTCTAAGGAGTGATGGGCCACGCAACAACAACAAGAAAGGACACGCGGCAGCAAAATGGAAACCGTTGCAACAACCATCGAACAAAAGCAATGAATGCCCAAACAAATGCCACATGAAAAGCTCCCGACAAAGGTAACTATGATGTGGGCCCCATTCTAACAGAAAGCAGGTGGAGGTGAAGTTTCACTTAGTCGGGGCTCGACAAAAAGAAAGAGAGCATCTCGAAGGGAAGATCCAATAGGACACCACGTCATGGCGGCCAAAAAGTTGCGAGCAGTACCAAAACAAAAGGAGAAGCTGCAAAGGAAAGAAAAACTACGAAGGCAAAGAGTAGTGTGTGAATAAATATTCACATCTACCACTTCTGATTTAGACTAAAAAGATGTGTTTATTGCTAAGAAAACACAAAAGAAAACCCTCGATAGTCCTACTTACAAAGACTATGACTATATAGGGGTGGTAATGATCAAATTTTAGAAACAAAGGAAATGTTTATAGAAGATATAAATATCAGGAAAGAGCTTTAGGAAGCTTTGGAAATAATTAAACATTTGGAAGAAATAGTGTAGAGTGATGAAAAGAGAGACCAGAAAAGGGAGACAAAAAAACAATAATTCAAAGAAAAATTGCAAACATATGGCCATGGTGTAAAGTTGGATCTATTGTCACAATTGGCCATTACCAAAATAGGGGATGGAGAACTTGCAGTAGAAAATCAAAGACTTCCTCCCATAAAAACCCCAATTCACCATACGACTTTGTCTATTGGTTATCAATTATGGAAGGTGATTGATGAGTTCTCACAAGAAAAAGAAATATGGAGGAAAGAAAAAGAAACTTTGATTGTAGAACATGCTAAAGTGCTGGAAGGAAAAGAGATTGAGCTAAGGAGATTAGTAGTCAGATTGAAAGAAGAGGCAAATTAAGGTACCAAAATTATAAGATGCAGAGCTCCAACAAGAACACATGCACTATTTTTGCAATATTTTTTTTTGAGTTTTTAGTTTAATAGGCTAATAAGCAACCAATCAGTTGGGATGAGCAGGGAATTTGAGTTTCTTAATGTTTTTGTTGATTCTACACCAGAAGAGCAGGATCAACTGTGTGAATACTATTTGCACAACTATGTGGTGCCAGATGAAACATAATGGAATCCTTTAATGTTTGTAGGGGATCTCCAGGTAAGTGCACTAGCATATCATTATAGGAATGAACAATTCAGGGCAGAAATAATGGAAGAATATGAGGAGAGGGAGAAATCAATTGCTCTCCCAATAAGGAAAAAGTCTAAAGACCCTGATGCACTTATAGATGAATGGTTGAAACTCTTGAATCATAAAGGTTTAGGAAGGAAGATTATGAAATTAAGAACAAAGGATTATAAAAGAATGCAAACATTAGTTGTGGGATTGGTTCAACAATGTTATAGTTATAAATCAGAATAAATGGAACAACTTGACCCCAAAGTTGCAAATAAAATAGCCTCATTCAGTATATAATTTTACCACCATGCTTGAGAGGGTACACAAATATATGAAAATTTTTGTTGACATAGAACTTCACTAGGTACCACTCACATTTCACCCACCTATGCTACTATATCTAGTTCCACATTGGACTGGGGAAAAAGGTGAGGAGTGTGAGAAAGATGGGATCATCAGAATGAGACAACTTGTAGCTTATAGAGGTTTCTACTTAAAGAATATCAAGGGAGTTGATGTTATCATGGACCTCAAGGAGATCACCCTACATTATAATCTATACCCCTAGTGTTTTGCTTGAGGACAAGCTGTAGACATCAAAAATATACTGATTAACATTGTGAATCTGATCCTGACTTACTAACATCATTTCTTCCTAAATCATCCCTCGGTCTAACCGTTTAATTAAATTCCCCTATCTGATTAAATTCATCAGTATTCATCTCTTAATTAAATAAATCATTTTGTCTAATTAAGTCACTTTCTCTTGTTAATTAAATCAATCCATCTGATCTAATTATCCCTATTTAATTAAATAATCAATTTATTTGATTAAATCTCTAAAGTCTATCCATTAAATTAAAATAAATTAAAACCTTATTTAATTTAATCTAACCCCATCCCCTTTAATTAAATAAATCAAAATATTTATTTAATTAGCCTTTTATCATATTCCTCTCTTATCTGATTTAAATAAACCCATAAATCTAAATCAAATAAGTCACATCATCAAATCTCCCATTAAATTAATTAACCCTTGATTAATTTAATCTAATCTCATGTCACATCCTCTAGATAATGCAAGTTGCACATGAAAATAAATTTAATTCATTTATTAAATCCCTATTTTCCCTCACATGGCATATTTTGGAATATTCCCCTAATTTGAATTCAAAATCCAAGTGGGAATAAATCCTTTCAACAAGGCATTTAAGATCTCTTACATGTCCTTTTCCTTGAGCCAAGTGGCATTTATTGCATTTTCCCTTCCCTCTTACATGTCATTTCAACAAATTTGAAATTCAAATATTTGCATTTATTGGCACAAACCCCAAATCTTGCACAACCATCATCCATTCATAGCTTGACAAGTGGCACCATATCATTGGATGAAAGTTAGTCCCACATTGCTCAAATTTGGGCTTTCATCCATCTTGAAATCCTATAAATGAAGAGCTCCTCTCCTCATTTGGATCATCCACAATTTGAGTAAAGTTACCATGCTCAAATATCTATCAAGTTTCACACCATTGAGCTCTTAGCTAGGTTCTTTTGCAGATTTGGCTTGGAGTCTTCATCATTCATCATCAAAAGTGGATCAAAGTTCATCACCAAGTCTACATCTATCAACATTGCATCATAGGAATTGGGAAAGGGCCAAATTTCCACATCAAATTGGCACCAATTCCCCCATGGGAACAAGAGTTTGCTATTTTAATTAGGATTTCATCTTTGGTTTATCATTTTATTATGTTTTTGCATATTTTCATTCCTAGTTTGAGTTGTAAATGGATTCCATGGGGAATCCTTGTTTATGCTTGCAATATCTAACTTGAGGTGTTTTATCCTTCTTGTTTTGCAGGTACAATAGATTGGGGTTCACATTTTGGCGCTAGAAGGAGGGCATCATTCTTAAATTCTAACATTTCCTCAAAAATTTTGCATTTTCTTGACACAGGAAATTTCGCTGTTTTTAGCGCCGCGAGCTCGTCAGTGTCACTATTTTAGCACCGTGGGCTCGCCAGCATCACTATATAGCACCATGCGAACGTAAACTCTGCCGCTGGACTCATCTCGCCAAAAATTTCAAATTTAAAATTGTGCCGCTGGACTTGTTGATCTGCACCAATTTTCAAAAATTTAAAAACTCTGACGCTTTTAGAAATTGCGACGCTGGGAAAAAAAGAGCGACGCAATCGTGCTCTCTATCCCAACACAGAGCGCCGCTGACTGGTAAAGCGACGCTAAAATAGCACCGCTGGAAGAAAAAAATAGCGACGCCTTCACGAGTTGCGACGCTGGAAGATAGTAAAAGGGAGAAAATTAATTTTTAGCATGTGTTTTAATCTATGATTGCTTTTTCCTCTGTTTTCTATTTTTTAATCTCTGTGTTTTTCCAAATTTTAACTATTTTTCTCCTTTGTAGGTTGGAAAACGAAAGCTAAGGAAGAAGGAGCATGGTGATGATATCTTATCTAATCAAAGTGTTTTTAAACACTTAAGTGTTTGTTTAACACTTCGTTAGGAATTTGTCATCTTTGTCTTTCTTTAGAACACTAGCTTTCATTTGGGTTTAAAAAGGATTCTTTTTGTTTATTTCTTGCAAAAGGATTAAAAAGAATCTTAGGATCTACAACTCACTAGATTTCATTTATGGATTAAACAATTGGACAAATGTCTTTTCACTTGTGCTTTGGTGCTCTAAAATAAACTCACATATTGCTTTGAGGGTTTAAAAAGAACAAGCATAATTGTGTTTTTGTGAGGGCTTACTTAGACTAAAGCCATTGGAAAAGGATGTATGCGCTTCTCTCGCACTTTATAGCAATCTTGAGAATCAAAAGGTATTTTCCATGACTTTGGGTTAAGACAAAGCAATCACCTCCACACTTCAATTTGGGCTTAAAATTGAACAAACTATTGTGCGAGTGTGAGTGTGGGCATTTTCGCGTACATTCTCTCTCTTTGTTGCTATCAAAGATTGATCGAGTTACAGATTTTGTTCTTCATTCGCTTTTGTTTATCTTAGAGGGCCTGCCTTGTGGGAAAAAGTAATCACCTAAGGGAATGACTCAACCGGTAACACTCTAAAGCCAAGAGTATTTCCAATCGGGATATAAATGTGGATATTGGAAGAAACGCCAATATCACGTGGTTGACTCCGACAAGATGGATCCGAAAGGGGACTCTTGCCACGTTGGGTCAACTCCTACGAACGGAAAGTCCTTACTAGAACCCATGTGCTAGAATTTTCCAAAATCCTTTTATCTATTTGTTGGTGCAAGAACGGTCGTTCTGAAGCCGCCCCACACTTTTACGGTCTTCTAGTAGAAATGGAAAGCATGCCATGGGAGTTTCATGGGTGTTGATGCTTGGCTGCCCCGTATAAGTGAGTGCCATGGAGGGGAGCCAATGGGGTCAAGCATCTAACCATTCGCTAGAGATAAGCGTAGCTGGACTTGTCCAAGTGGGAATCCAACAAATATTGTCTTTCACATCCATAGGATTGTACTTATTCTTGGGTTACAAAACACATTGCTTGATCGAAAACATCATGGAAACAAACACTAAACATTATCCAAATTTCAAACCCTTTTGAGGACAAATACAATTGACTCAATCCACATGTTATTGCTTGCCCTTGGGAGTCACATCCTTAGAGGTTTCTAAACATTGGATTATATCTCAATTTGTCTTCTTAAGTAAACAATAAGGAAACTCTTGCCTTAAGTTCATTAAATTTCCACATAACATATCTTGTGGGGTTTGAAGAAATTAAGACATTGGACATCTTAGTTTGAAAACCTAATTGAAGAGAGTGTTTTTGGTAAAATAAAGAAATTAAGCAAAGCTAAACAAAAATGAACTTTCATGTGTGTTGAAGACTCCAAATCCCAAAACACAAAATCATTGATTGGAAATCCAAATGTTCAAATCATTTATTGGTTACCAAGGTCATTAGGAAGCATTTGCATGCTCTTCAATACCTAGGTCTAAGCAAACAAAGTGTATCTTTTAGGTTCATCTTAGGATCAAAACATATCAAAATCATCTTTCATCCACCCTCCAAAAACATCAAAACAAAAATCCATCTCATCATCACCTTTTGGAAAATCTTGAAATCATCCTTAATACTAGGCTTTGTGGCAAAATCAAATCATCAACATCATTGAGACAAAATCCTTGAAATCATTAGAAAAAACACCTTTGGTTAGGTATGTGTAGATGCATCCTTTTGCATATATTTAGTCAAAGTTATCAAAATCATCTTGTCTAGCTTGGTGTATGTAGATGAATCCTTCTTCATATGCTTAGTGAAACAATCATCTTGTTTGAATAGGTGTGGGTAGATGCATTCCTCACACATATTCAAATTATCCTCCTTTGAACAAAGCTATCCCTTAGATCATTATCAAGCATCTTAGGGTCTTTTTGTTCAAAAATCTAAATCCAAATACAAATAATAAAAAAAAAAATCAAGGGCAAAATCTCAAAATCTCAAAATCTCAAAATAAAAATCCACAAGTCCTAAAAGCCTAGTATCTCATTCAAGATTTATCAAAATCCAAAACATCCATATCATCCATCCCTAAAACATCATCATCATTATCATATCATTACATTTGATCCTTAAGGAATCCTAAAATGTTTCACTTTGGAATATAAGATAAAGATCGACCCAAAGAATCAAGAGATTCATCTCCCATATTCTTGAAGATTGATCCTTGTTTTATGGTTCAAACGAGATCTCAATACAAGAAGAGTATGGAAGCCCACAAAGAAACTCCCGCTTCAAGTGACCTTAGCCAAACAAATGTACAAATGAATCCTACTGAATCAAGCAATCCATTGATCCGCTCATCATCCCAAAATCCACAAGAAAATCAAGGGGAGGACCTCACCTTTGGAATGTCTCATGAGGAAATGACGGAAATGCTCCAAAATCCAGACAACCATAGAATCATCAACATCATGATGAGACTTAACCCTTCGTTGTACATGCTTGAATTAGCAAAACAAGGGGCCAAGTTACCTTCGGATTTTGATGTGAGTACTATAGTGGATACATCATTTCCTCCAATCTCATCCACCATACCCATCTCATCTACACCTCCATCCCAAAACATCACACAAAAAATCCCACAAATCACAACATCGTTTGCTCCAACACAACCAAATGTCAACGAGGGAAACACATTTCTCACCGCTCTTCAATCACATCCCCTTGTTAACAATCAAAATTTGGATGCAAGCACCACCATGGAACAAAACACAATCAACAACCCATTACACAAAAAATTTCCTCTCACGTTACATTATGACCCATCATCAACATCTTTCCATGGAGCTCCACAAATACCTCTTCTCACAAATTCACAAGAAGAGGGAGATACGTTCGGACTAGGGGGCTTATTCGACACCACGAAATTTTCAAAACAACTCACACCTCTCACATTTCCACCTCTTTTGCCATTACCATTATCATCCACACCACTCCTTGGTTTAGGGCTCCCTCCCCTACCAAGTATCAATCAAACCTATATCCCAACCATCGATCAAAGCATTGCACCAAACACACAAAATTTGTCGTTGATATCGCAACAACAAACGACAAACACACAAGCAATGGCAACATCATCGAACACACCCTTAACATCACAAAGCATGGTCTCACAAGGACCAATCACATCAATACCATTATCCAACACACAAAATATCAACACAACATCATCATCTACCACCATTCCAAATCCACCACCACCTCCACCACCACCAACGTTCACCACATCAAACCAATTCGATGCAGCATTGCAAGCCGCTTTTCAAAGAGGATACCAACAAGTGCAGAAACAAAAAGTCATGCAACAAGCCGCTCAAGCTGCCAAAGCTGCACAAGCCACATTACAAGTGCAATAAGTACAACAAGCCCAAGCTTTATTGCAACAACAACAACAGCAAGCCACCCAAGCTACATGAGCATTGCAAGCACAAAGAGTCGCTCAAGCACAAATTTTATTGCAACAACAAGTAGCACAAGTGCAAGCTTAAGCACAAGCACAGTAAGCACAAGCACAACAAGCGCAAGCTCAAGCACAAATTCTTGCACAAGCAGCACAAATGCAAGCATATCAGCAAGCACTAAAGCAATACCAAGAGCAGTAAGAAGTAGCAGAATTGGCAGCCCAACAACAAGCGTTGTGGGAACAACAAGTAGAACAACAAAAAGCGCAACAACAACAAGATCAACAATAAGCATTGTTCATCCAAAAGCAAGTAGAATCCTACTTTTCCCACCACAACATACCGATACCATCAAACAATGTACCAACCAATCCATCCATCCAAACCATGATTGCAACACCTCAAAACACATTCATCCCACCCTTGATCCGCAAAGCGATGTAACGACACAACTCAGGTTGTTATCACAACAAGTGCTCGACCTTCAATTAGGGCGAACAACAAAAACGCAGAGCAACTTGTGTCCCTATCCATTTGATAGGAGCCTAGACATAAAACCATTCCCTAAGGGATTTGAGATCCCTAAATTTGACAAATATTGAGGGATGGGAAACCCTGAAGATCACATCAGGGAATTCCAGGTTCATTGTATGGAGGTTGCATATGACGATACTTATCTGATGCGGCTATTCCCTAGGAGCTTGGCAGGAAACGCTATAGAATGGTTCTCTCACTTACCCTCAGGAATTAGAACATTCTAGGAAATCAGAGATGAATTCATTAGAAACTACGCATGTAACATTACAATGGATATTAGTCTCGAAGAACTGTACGCTCTAAAATAAGGAAAAAATGAATCTTTTGCTTCATTTCTTCAACGATGGCGATCTAAGGCCAATTGGAGCAAGTGGACCATGCCAGAAGAGCAACAAGTCTGCACAATCATCGCCAACCTTGAAAGCCGCTTGTCATTTCATCTCAAGGTTCAGGGAATCACCACATGTGAGCAATTAATCTCCAAGGCACTTAGCATCGAAAGAGCCCTTGTGACCCAACCCGCAGAATCAACGTCATATCACGAACAACAAAATAATCGCCCATCATCAAATTACAATGATAAACCTTGAACATGGGAAAGAAACAAGAACATTACTAATGATGGCATCATTGATGCCAAGGTGGTCATCAGTGGTCCACGCCAAAATCCACCCGCACCGTAAATCCAAAATCAACGCCAAAACACTCATCACACAACATATCAACCCAACAACAACCCAACCATCAATAACCTCAATGACCATAGAGGACCACCCCAACACAAAACATATCCTAAATGAAAATACACTATGTTGGGGGAACCACTTGAGGACATCATGAAAAGGTTGATCGACGAAAAGCTCATCAAAGCACCAACATTCGAGAATTACCAAGAACTCGACGTCAAACCCCCTTGGTACAACGAAAATCAACTTTGTGAATTTCACAAAATCAAAGGTCACACCACAAACAACTGCATGAGACTCAAAAATATTATCCAAGATCTCATTGACTAAAGAATCATAAACGTCAAACAACCTACAGGAAATTAGGGCCTAAAAATCTACACGAATCCAATGCCGAATCATGGCAACAAAGGGAATAAAAATGACAAAGGGAAGGGTAGTGTAAATCATGTGTACGAAACAGTCGTTGCCTCCCTAAATGAAGACTGCATGGTCATCACCATCAAGGGCGCCCAGACCAAAGATTGTGGAGTCACCACAAGAGGCGGTAAAGTCACCATTGTAGGATCATCCCAACCTCATAGAGTCCCTTCATCAAGAGCTATTCCGTATAGCTACAATGTTGTAGACCAACTCAAGAGAACACCAGCACACATCTCCATCATGGAGTTGTTAAAAATATCATCCACCCACAAAAAAGATCCTTGAGGAAGCATTAGCCTCATCCACTGTCCCCGCAGATCTTGATGCGGACCAATTCCAAGCTATGGTCGGGAATATCATAACACCTAATCTCCTTACATTCTCTGACCAAGATTTCCCTGCCCAACCATCTCACAACCGCACACTTCATTTAGAAGCCATTGTAAACAAGAGCAAAATCAAAAGGGTCTTGGTGGATGGAGGTGTAGGTCTAAAAATCTATTCTCTCAGCCTCATCAAACAGTTGAAAATATCAGAGGATACCATTGACAAAGGTAAAGGAATCACAATCAGAGCATATGATGACCAAGAAAGAGTGTCTCAGGGCACGATTAAACTCCCTATTCAAGTAGGGCCAACACTTAAGGAAACCACATGTCAGGTCTTGGACCTCAAATTGCCATACAATATCCTCCTGGGACGCCCATGCATTCATGCGATGAAATTTGTAGCATCAACCTTCCACCAATGTGTGAAATTCACACATAATGGACAAGAGGTTACCGTCCATGGAGATCCTGATTCGTTTTCATATTGCAAGAATCTTGAAGCCAAATATTACAAAATCCCCCAAGTGCCAAAGAATGATGAGGGCCCATCCACATCATACATCGACCCCACCACTCTCGCGTCCACTTCTGCGACAGAGACACCCGCCATTCCCACCATCTCCGACATCAAGCTCATCATCCAGGAGGATAGTTGTGGAAGTTACAGGCTCCCTAACAATGCTTTCATGATAGGAGAGTTACCATAATCTCCTAGATCACGGGGACGCCCACAAGAAAATCAAGCTTCCACATCACAAACCTACCCTAAAAACTATCCAGAATTCACAAGATGGGGAGACCTTGGTCATGAGGTTATTGAAACAGATCCATCTCACATGTTGTATTGAGATGAAAGACCGACACCTGAATTACCAATGGATGAAAGAAGCAGGGGCCTACAAATGATGTTTGCGATGGGTTACGACAGAAACTAGAGATTGGGACAAAATGACAACGGCCTCATAATACCTATCATGCCGGAGAAGCGACCCATAACAAATCTTGGTCTTGGATGTACCCCTATGAGAATAACCATATGTGGCCGGGGTCCTCCGGTTAGAGCCGCTAATGTCTCTCCTCAGCTAGTGCTAGTACAAATACACTCACCAATAGTCACAGGTAGCGACACACATAATTTCATAACTGAGCCCTATATTAGTAGTGATGACGAAGATGCCTTATCCAATCTACCTAGGCTATTCAAAGATACCACCCTATGTATGATTAGTACCATATCCTTTGAACCAGATAGTCAGAATCATGAGATTCGTTTAGTCTACCCCCAACTGATCGACTATGACCAACAAGGACCACCAGTTCTTGATACATTCGAAAATGATGAGGCGCTCTCAGAATTCATGAGGTTGAGGGATAACATTCCAGATGGGGATCATAAAGCAGGATTTATAATGGAATTAGACACACATGCTTATTACGGGGAAACGATTGAATCCTTTAGTCGCAAAAGTGAAAAACTAAGAATCGTATCCAAGTCCTTAAGTGAAAACCACATTGTGGCGCTCTTTGACAACAAAATAGTAAAAAGATAGGACGTATCCAATGGTGAAAACCTCTTTGAGGTGCCTGAGGATGAAGGATTCAATCTTCCCTTAAGAGCCATTCATCAAGAGAAGTCAACAGTCTTGGCCGAAAAGTGCAACCCGATCAACATAGGAATAGAGGAGACCCTGCATATCACATTCTATGCGAAATCACTATTAACAGAAGAGCAAGAACTCCTAGCAGCATTCCTAAAGGAAAGACAAATAAACTTTGCATGGAATTATGCTGATATGCCAGGGCTAGATCCAGAAACGGTGGTTCATCATTTAGTAGTATATCCAGAGGCAAAACCAGTCAAACAAAAGCTTCAAAAAATGCATCCTCAAATCGCTCTATTGGTCAAAATGGAACTCAAAAAGTTGTTAGATGCAGGATTTATCCGACCAATTGATTATCCAGAATGGGTGTCAAATTTGGTACATGTTTCAAAACCTAACAGAGCCATTAGAATCTGCACGGATTTTAGAGATTTGAACAAGGCATGTCCCAAGGATGATTTCCCACTTCCTAACATCGACATGATAGTAGATATGATGGTAGGGCATGAGATGCTATCACTTATGGACAGATTTTCAGGATATAACCAGATCATGATAGCAAAAGAAGATCAACACAAGACGACTTTCACTTGTCCATGGGGAACCTACTACTAGAACATGATGCCATTTGGCCTAAAGAATGCAGGAGCAACCTATCAAAGGGCCATGACACTAATATTCCATGACATGATTCACAAAATAGTTGAGGACTATGTTGATGACATCCTAGCAAAATCAAGGAAAAGACAAGATCATATAGCAACCCTAAGTGCTATCTTTGATAGACTGGAGGAATACAAAGTTTGACTAAATCCCAAGAAGTGCGTCTTCGGCATACAATTAGGTAAACTGCTAGGATACATAGTCTCCATGAGGGGTATTGAGGTGGATCCAGAAAAAGTGAAGGCAATCCTCGAGATGGAAGCACCAAAGACACTAAAACAACTGAGAGGCCTCCAAGGCCGACTTCAATCCATCCGACGGTTCATAGCACAACTGGCAGACAAGCATAACCCATACTCTCACCTACTCCACAAGGGGGTAGTGTACAAATGGGATGCAAAATGTGAAGAAGCATTCAATAGAATCAATAAATACCTACTAACACCACCAATTTTAATGCCACCCATCCCAAAGAAGCCATTAATCTTATATGTGTCAGCAACAACAATAGCCCTTGGAGCTCTTCTTGCTCAACATGATGAAAACGGAACAGAGAGGGCCATCTACTATATCAGCAGGACAATGGTCGGTCACGAGCTAAATTACTCATTCATCGAGAAAGCTTACCTCGCTGTAGTGTTTGCATCCCAAAAATTCAAACATTACATGCTAGTACACAAGATAAAGCTCATTGCAAAAATTAATCCCCTCAAGTATCTCCTATCCAAGGCAATGCTCACGGGTAGAATGGCAAAGTGGGTAATGATATTATCAGAGTATGACATCGAGTATGTAGAGAGGAAAGCTATCAAGGGACAAGTCATTGCGGATCAACTAGCAGAGGCACCTATGTATTCTAAGAATCCTCTTGTCTCAGAATTCCTAGACGAATCCATCTTTAACCTCAACATAGCGGACCATTGGAAACTATATTTCAATGGTTCATACACCCAACATGGATCAGGAGTTGGTGTCTTCTTCATCACCCCACAAGGGCATTGCATACCAAAGTCATACAAATTGGCATTTCCTTGCACCAACAACATAGCAGAATACGAGGCTTTGACTATAGGCCTCAAGATAGCAGTGCAATGGAATATCATAGCCCTCAAAGTCTATGGAGACTCTCAGTTGATCATAAATCAAGTTAATAATGAATATCAGACAAAGGATGACAAGCTAACCCCACAAAAAATTGGTGGAGACTCTAAAGGAATCCTTCATCGACATAACATTTGAGCAGATTCCAAGAACCAACAATAGAGCAGCTGATGCCATGGCTACAATTGGGTCTCTATTAGACATTCCTCACAACATGCCGAAATACGAATTTTTGATTGAGCAGCTTCTCGTTCCCACATTCAAGGTACCAGAATCAGAATATGTGTGTCAAATCATTGGTCATGGCGATCCTTGGTATCATGACATCTATACAAATCTTCGCATAGGAATCATTCCCGTTGACCTACCATCAAGCCTAAAACGAACCTTTATTAAAAAGGCATCTAGATTTGTCATCCTAGGTGATACCTTATACCGTAGAAGCATAGAGGGTACTTTATTGCGCTGTCTAAATGCTGAGGAAGCATTAACCGCTCTAACCGAGGTTCATAACGGTATCTGTGGCTCACACTCGAGCGGGATAACCATAGCCAAGAAATTGCTGAGGCTGGGGTACTATTGGCCCACAATGGAGCGAGAATCACATGATCATGCTAAAAGGTGTTTACAATGTCAACAGCATGGGGACCTCATCCATGCTCTAGCTCAAGAGCTTCACCCGATCGTCACACCATGGCCCTTCTCGCAGTGGGGACTCGATCTCATTGGGAAAATAACACCCACCTCATCCAATGGCCATAAATTCATCATAACTGCAACATAGTACTATCTCATCTGTCGTTATGGTGTTCCACAATCCATTATCTCAGATAATGGGACACCATTCAAGAACCAGGAGGTTCGCGACTTGTGCGAGAAATTCAAAATCCAGCATCACTTCTCCACCCCGTACTATCCCCAAGGCAATGGCCAAGCAGAAGCCACAAACAAAACCATCCTCAAAATCCTTAAGAAAACAGTCAATGACACAGGTCATGACTGACACTTGCAGCTTAATCCCACTCTCTTGGCCTATCAAACCAGCATCTGCACACCCACTGGCGCCACCCCTTTCTCCTTGGTCTACGAATAAGAGGTTGTACTCCCAATTGAGATCGAGCTCCCATCCCTCAGAACATCATTGCAAAACCTCATCACTGATGAGGACTATCGGGTATCAAGATTAAACGAGCTGGAGCTATTGGATGAGAGACACATAGACGGTTTGAATCATCTGCAAGTCTACCAAAATAGACTCAAACAAAGCTACAACAAGAAGATCAGAAGCAGGACTTTCCAAATCAGAGAATTGGTCTTAAAAGAAAATCAGAAGAATGTCTCGAATCCCAACAACAAAGGAAAATTTGAACCCAATTGGTTAGGGCCTTTCATCGTCATAGCAAGCTATAAATCAGGGGCATATCAGCTATCAACACCCGAAGGGGAACCTCTGCAGGAGTCCATGAATAACTCCCATCTCAAAAAGTTTTATGCCTAATTCTTTCAGGGTGTAAAACCAAAAAATCCAAAAAAGAAAAGAAAAAGTCCTAAAAAATGGTTACTTTGGCGAAAACCTGGCAAACAGGTGTCTTGGTAACAACAAAAAAATCCAAAAAAATCAGAAAAAAGATCAAAAAAATTGTCCTATAGTGAAAACCACTTTGGTGGCACTTTGGGCAAGTACCTTGGTGAAAACCTGGCAAACAGGTGTCTTGCGTAAATGAGCACTGTCCATCCACCAGGATCTTTATGGCTTGTTTTGCATCATCCCTCCGTTTCGCTCTCATCATCCATCGCATTCAGGTCTCCATCCATCACTCATCCATCCGCATCCGCATCATAGCTTGGTCCTGTGTTCGTATCATGATCCCTCCTAGTACTACTTGGCCCATCCTTAAGGTCAGTTTGTCCTGCCTTTATCGGGGTAGTCTATTGCATCACGCTGGGGGCACGTTCTCATCAGATTGGATTCGTGTATGGTCTTAAAGTCCTCAAAATCAAAAAATCCAAAAACATCAAAAAATCAGAAAACCCAAAAACATTCAAAACATATCAAAATCCAAAAAACAGGTCAAAAGGTCATTCAAAAAAAGTCAAAAACAAGGTCATCTTGTTGAACTACATTGTCTCTGAGCTTGAATGTAGGCAAGGTTGATCTTTGATCATCCCCCAAGACATTTAGGTCAGTCCTATAGGAGTCCGTCATAATAAACTAACATCTCATTATGTATATCATCATCTGCAAATTGATCATGTTGTCAGTCGAACTACGTGGTCTCTACATTTATAACGTAGGAAAGGCTAATCTATCGATCAGCCCCCGAGGCCCCTAGGATAGGTCTTTAGATTAGTCTCTTGGTCAAAATCTCAGAAAATCCCAAAATATTGGAAAACCAAAAATCAAAACATTTGTAAAATCTCAAAAAATACCAAAAACAGCCTCAAAACATTTCAAAACATCAAAAACATCCAAATATTTGAAAAAACCCATCCGCCTCATCTCACTTGCACCTAAAATAAACATCACTCATGATTAAATGATCGTCATCATCAGCCTTTGGTAAAACAATTCGAAACAAGTCTGGCAGGTTTAAAAGTAGAACTCAAAAGTGTCAAGTCTTAAGTCTAGGTCAGTGGGTAAACAAATTGGTCACCTCTTCGTATCGATAACTCATCATCTGAATTTGTCCCATATCAATTATCCTTTATAAACGAAATGACGTGCTGCCATCCACTAACATGTCCTAGGATGCATCCTTCCTACAATGGGCATTATCTTTTGGCAATAAGTTTCGGTTATCATCTTAGAAAACACATCCTTTTCCGTTAGTGGTATTGAAGAGCATTAGTCTGTTTATTCACTTGGTCTTTTCTTTCGACTTATTTTATTTTGTGCTCATTCCAAGGACATCTCGATGATATCCCAAAACAACGGATTTAGAGAAATAGGAATGGGGCAATGATCATTATCTTTTGTCTGTTGTGCTTGTTGGACGCTCTTGTAATATAACCTTAGCGAATACTTGCTTTGTTGAGAATGTATGGAAGAGGTCTAGGGCAACTTGTTGACTATTACAGGGATAGGTTTACCTTTCCGTGTTTTGGCCCGAGATGCCTGAAACTTCTGAAATACATCCTAGCAAGGTTTTCGTATGTCAAGTGTGAACAAGAATACTCCTATCTGATTGTCGAGTCAAAGTCCATCACACTAAGTACAAACGCCATCCTAGTTTTCTATACCTTGATGCATCGTATCACATGTGTTATCAAACATAAGAAAATTTGGCCCTTTGAAAATCCCAATTCCTCGGCAAGTCATCATCATCATCATCATTTGCATTTGTGTCATCACGTGTCTTGTTGAAATGACTTCTTTTCTCACTAACCACGCTAACCAGGTACTATGACAGTTGATCATCATCATCATCATCATCACCACTGATCCTGCATCCATACATCATTAGCATATTACATAAGCACATCATATAGGCATCATTAGCACATGGAATTACGTATCATATAGGAAGCATCATAGTCTCATCATCATATAAACATGTGCATCCATATCATCACATTTCACCCATTACATTGCATCTCATGAGATTACATTGATCATTGATCATGAGCATTCATTTACATTTCATAAATCATCACATAGCATGAACATTATAATCATAAACAATATGAAAATAAGCATCCAATTAATTAGGCATACATATCGTATTGCATTAACATTGCATCACATACATCATCATATCACATCCATTCATAAATCATCTCATATATAAGCATTTTTTACACATCATTGCATATAACATAAATCAAATCATTTCACATATTGCATTGGCATAAAATAAATCATCATATAGTTAACATCATTGCACATCATATCATAGGTCATAATCAAATACATAGACGTCATTTGAAATAAATACATCCATAAAATATAAAAGAAGAATCACGCATGCATAAATATCATCAGTATCACTATCATAGTACAAAGAATAATAGTCAGATCATTGTACAAGTATGTCAATCGGTACAAAAATGCCCATCGGGGCTACAAAAAATGAGCCCATAGGGCACAAAAAGTACACCATAAAGATCTAGATCAAGCCCAGTCTCCGTGGATGCTACCCTCACCCCTGTCACCGTGACCCTCTGGTGGTCTCTGGCTGGCTCACTCTGAGTAGTCAGGGACCCAATCTGCTCTAAGTATGTGGTCGTGGTAGGCCCGGCGGTAGTACTCTATTTCTCGAATGGCCTCCCTATAGGATCGGACCTGCACTGTACCCTACGAGGACGAGGCGGTTGTCATACTCTCAATCTGCTTCCTACGGCCTAGCTCTATCACTGCCTATAGTTCTGCAGCCTGTCGCTGCTGTACAGCCTGGTCTCTCTCTACTCTAAGCTGCTCTCTCTCAGCCCGTGCCTGATCCCTCTCGGTCATCACTTCCTGTACCTATGCCTGTAGCTACAAAATCAAGGCATCCCGCGCGTCTGCCTGCCCTGCTGGCTGTGCCCGTGGCTGTACAGGAACCTGACCCTCACCCTTGGCTCGTGGTGGTGGGACTGGCGGATCCTGCTGTTGATCCTACATGGGGACATCCTCCTAATCTGATGGAACTGGGGGCACCCCTGGTGGATCCTGTCTGATCTCGATCCTCGAGCCTCGCCCTCGTCCTCGTCCCCTGCCTCTGCCTCTGACCCTGTATGCCTCTGGGTCCTCGTCTGGAATAGTCAGTCGTAGGGGAGGTCTAAACCAATCCTTGTATGCCTATGTGGTGCCTGAATCTGCTAATCCCTGATCATAGGCCCATGGTCGGGCCACTAACCCTCGAAAGCTGTCGACCGCCTCCGCTATAGGAATACCAGGGCTCCATGATGTCTGTGTCTGGCTTCGAGCAAAAATGGCCACATAGCCGTCATCTGGCCGATCCTGCGGCTACCCAAACTGATGCAGTACATGCACATGCAAGTATCGCTCTATCATGGTATGCTCTCGGCCCTGCATGTACTTGTCCTACCGGCAGTAGAAGAGCTGGTTTACATCATCAGCCCATCCAGGCTGACTGAGGTATGGTTTCCATGTGAGTACAAGCATCTCGTCTATGACCCACCTCCAATAGGGGATCCCGTGCTCTCCGATGTGTGTGAAGGACACACCACCTCTGTACCGTGCCACCAGGGCATCCTCTGCCCCCATCGGAACTGGAACAACCCATGGACATAGCACAGAAATGTGCTCCCACGCCCAAACATGTAGAAGTGTCACCCCAGCTCCCAGTGCTCTGTTGTCCATGTATGCATACTCGTGAAGATCCCTATAAAGTAAGGCCAAAAGTACGGGTTCCCACACGAATTGAATCGGCCTGTCCCAGACCATCCTCTCCCAGCAGTATCTCCATCTAGGACTGAAATATCGCCCTCGTCGGTTTGGGGCAACCAAACTAGAAATGATCGCTGCAACTGCACAACGGAAGGGAGGTGTTATGAATATGTACCTCTCCAACTCAATCTGCCCCTCACAATAAATGATATCCCGTATGGCGAGGACTCGGGTGCAGCAATCACGTCCCTTCTCCAGATCGTGGATCACCCGGCGGCCATGAATGGACAAACGTAGTATCTGCCAGACGTCCTCCAGTGTGACGGTCGCCTCACCAGTGGGAAGATGAAACGACGATGTCTCGCTGTGCCATCGCTCTGCCAGTGCTGATAGCATCCCAAGGTGTGTATGCACGGGCATTGAATACGCAATATGCCATAGTCCGGTGGTCCCCAGTCAACCCTGGTCTTTGTCGCTAAGATCTCGTAAAACGCTCGCCAGCTCCCGTGACCAGTGCTCCCGAGAGTAAAGCTCCCTAGGTCCGTCTTGCATCACGCAAAGTTAGCATGTTAAAATTTTTGAAAAAATTCTTGACGTAATGCCTCAAACTTGTTCCCAACGGCGCAGTTTGTGAAGGCGTTGCAGTTTGAGTTCTCTCAAACTCCGACGCTGGAATCAAAATTTCACTAAAAAGAGCCGCAACGGCGCAATTTAACCCTCAACGTCGCAATTTGTTTGAAAAGGGCGCCGCTGCGGCACACTTTTCCAAAACTGATATGCGAGTCCGAGCCGAGCCCGATCCCAGCGATGGAGTTTTTAAATTCCATATTGCACCGCTACGGTGCTAAACAGCACTGCCGCAGCGCAAAAAGCCTAAAAGCGGTGCACTTCAAACACCGAGCGGCGCTATAATAGTGCCGCTGGAGGCGAGCTCTCCCTAAAACAAGTAATAAATGCACTAAAATGAAAAAATGAAGCGTCGGTTAGCATCACATATCGGGGCACTGAGGCCAGTGGCCGCTAGTAGGTCTGAACTCGGTCGGAAACGTGCAGAGGAAGCTATCGTTGCACCATATAGTCAGGAGGTCAGAGCTCAAATCTCGAGGTTTGCTAGCGGAGGTGTGTGAAAATGACTTGAAAGTGACCCCTCGGGCCCCTTTTAAGCCTAAAAATTAGGGTTTCTTGACCCTTTGGGGTTGTCTGGCTAGGGTTTTGGACCCCCGAACCCATTTTTTTCCGTTTGAGGCTTGTTGTTCATCGATTTATTGCGTTTAGACATGTTTTTAGTTTCCCGGACCCCTTTTGGACTTGCTGGGCACTTTGTCACCCTTTTTCGCGAGATCACCCAAAAAATTGAAATTTTCGTCCGATCTCTCGAGGGGGCATTATAATGGCATATTCTCTCACCATGCAGCAGTGGGGCAAGCTTTTGAATATCAAAACTTTTTTTGGATTTGATCAGATTGTTTATTCTTTGAACCAACGCAACAAGTGCATTGCTTCAAAGAGGGGCAAAATGTAGACATCGAAAATACACGATTGACATCGTGCATCTGATCCTGACTTACTAACGTCGTTTCTTCCTAAATCATCCCTCGGTCTAACCATTTAATCAAATTCCCCTATCTGATTAAATTTATCAATATTCATCTCTTAATTAAATAAATCATTTTGTCTAATTAAGTCACTTTCTCTTGTTAATTAAATCAATCCATCTGATCTAATTATCCCTATTTAATTAAATAATCAATTTATTTGATTAAATCTCTAAAGTCTATCCATTAAATTAAAATAAATTAAAACCTTATTTGAATTTAATCTAACACCATCCCTTTTAATTAAATAAATCAAAATATTTATTTAATTAGCCTTTTATCATATTCCTCTCTTATCTGATTTAAATAAACCATAAATCTAAATCAAATAAGTCACATCATCAAATCTCCCATTAAATTAATTAACCCTTGATTAATTTAATCTAATCTCATGTCACATCCTCTAGATAATGCAAGTTGCACATGAAAATAAATTTAATTCATTTATTAAATCCCTATTTTCCCTCACATGGCATATTTTGGAATATTCCCCTAATTTGAATTCAAAATCCAAGTGGGAATAAGTCCTTTCAACAAGGCATTTAAGATCTCTTACATGTCCTTTTCCTTAAGCCAAGTGGCATTTATTGCATTTTCCCTTCCCTCTTACATGTCATTTCAACAAATTTGAAATTCAAATATTTGCATTTATTGGCACAAACCCCAAATCTTGCACAACCATCATCCATTCATAGCTTGACAAGTGGCACCATATTATTAGATGAAAGTTAGTCCCACATTGCTCAAATTTGAGCTTTCATCCATCTTGAAATCCTATAAATGAAGAGCTCCTCTCCTCATTTGGATCATCCACAATTTGAGTAAAGTTACCATGCTCAAATATCTATCAAGTTTCACACCATTGAGCTCTTAGCTAGGTTATTTTGCAGATTTGGCTTGGAGTCTTCATCATTTATCATCAAAAGTGGATCAAAGTTCATCACCAAGTCTACATCTATCAACATTGCATCATAGGAATTGGGAAAGGGCCAAATTTCCACATCAAATTGGCACCAATCCCCCCATGGGAACAAGAGTTTGCTATTTAAATTAGGATTTCATCTTTGGTTTTATCATTTTATTATGTTTTTGCATATTTTCATTCCTAGTTTGAGTTGTAAATGGATTCCATGGGGAATCCTTGTTTATGCTTGCAATATCTAACTTGAGGTGTTTTATCCTTCTTGTTTTGCAGGTACAATAGATTGGGGTTCACACAAGTAAAAGTATAATTTGGGGCGATGGGTTCATTTATTAGCCTATTTTATGTTGTTTTTATATATGCTTTTAGACAATCCTTTTAGACAATATTCCTATGCTATGTTATCTTTTCATGCTTATTATACAACCTTCGACCTAAATTATAGTAATGGAAATATAGTTATGATATAGTAACATTTCACATATGTATGTATGAAATGTGGATGGAATTATGTGTTTAATCATGGTAGTTAGCCTTGTGTATATGTTTTGTGGATTAACCTCTTGCAGCCTAAGAACACACTATAGCTCATAACAATTGAAATTTGTAGCTCGCAACAAAAGGAGGACTTGGACTATGAAACAGGGGAAGCACTAGATCAAGCTGAGTGTAATAACTACCATGTGGAGGCACCTGATGGAGTTAGTCATGCATCATTATGACAGTTAATAAGAAATTGAGAAGAATAATTCTTATGTTGATATGATTTTGGATAACTGTTAGTGTGTTCCACATGCAGATCTATTTTGTAGAGTTTCAATTCTATTAGAGCTCTTGTTTCTTTTCAGTTGTAGGTTGAATAATTCAATCTTAATTGCATACTCTGATATCTAGGGAATTGTAGTTAATGATTTTAGTTAGGAGTTGTGTTTAGAATAAACTCCCCCATGCTTGTATATAGCTGGTGGTTGAGTCCTTAGATAGTTAGTTGATTTCAATATTTTGTTATCAGTTACTTTTTAGTTTTCAATTGTCATCTACATACATGTTGATTATTCATAAATGAATTCATTGAATACAATTTGTGAGGAAGATTTTGTGTAATATTTTTAGATTTTGTTTTAGTTAATTGAAGATAGCCACTTGAGCAGGCCACTCAAGGTAACTATTCTTCACAACATTTGTAGTTTATTTATGTTTAGTAGTTATTTTCGTTTATCACTACTTCATAAATTACATGTAAGTCAGAATAGATTCTTATATTTTGATTATCAATAATGAATCTTAATGAGCATGAATGCATTTAATTAACTTGTAGTACTCTAGAGGTTAGGATAAGTTCAGTTACTAGTTTTGAATAGTTTGAGTTAATTTTGGCAATTCTTTGTTAACAACAATTCAGTTATAGGTTATGTTGTAGGCACTCGTAGCCATTAGTGCTAGTTTACTTCTTTCATTGTTATGCATTTATGTGATTCTCCAGCAAGTAGAATACCTTTAATAGGATAACTTAGGTAACCTTAGGTCTTTGAAGGCACATATAGTGAAACACCATCACAAGTTTACAAACTTTGGTTAATAATTTGATGAAATCTTTACAATGTTGAGTGGATTGTTCAACTAGGCATACCTCTGAATTGTGTGGTTTCTACCAAGTTTACAATATAATAGTATACACTCTACACCTTGCATCTGGGCACTGAGTTTGGTGCTCTCTATCCCAAGAGAATGATAACTTCTCATGTGTAGAGGGGCACCTTGGCTCCTTTGTTTTGCCACCCTTTATTATAGATTTCCTCTTGGATAGTTTTGAAGCATGTGGGTGTCATTACATGGGAAACACCAAGCATTAAGTCCTTGCTCGTGGTAGACTTAATGGTTTAGTGCAGAGTGGTTACCGAGACTATTTGGCCCGATGGTTGTGGCTAATTGATCCCTCTCAGAGCTCCTTGATATGAATTATGCTAGAAGGGCAGTCTTCCTCCTTGGTAATTTTGAGGAGGGGGCTTCAAAGGTGTCACTTGTTAGCACTTTATGTTGAAAAGCTCATTAGAAACAATCAATAAATTGTTTATGTTGTTCATCTCCATAGCTAGCGAAGAACTTGATGTGCTTTCTTGTGCACTTGGGTACACATACATTGATGGAAGAGGTGTAGCACATGTATTGGGGGTTGTTTCCTCCTACGTTCTGCCAGATATTTTTGTAAACATCGGCATTGGCGGTCATAGCTGGAGCTTCTTGACATTAATCAAACTATTTTCCACTCTAACGGCTAGATCATATGCATCAGGTAGAATATCGCCTTTGAGTGATTGTACCATAATCACAATATCTGAATTAAAGGCCTTTAAGTAAAATATGAATGCCATTGTTGGTGGGGGTCTGACCGACATGGAAATCCTTTTTCAAGTTTTTTGGAACCTAGTATTGAAATCCATCATGGCCTCCTAAGGAACTTTTTTGATTGTTATTAATTGTTACATAATAGAGATAAGCAGTCTCCTTTTTCCACAAAGTGCTCAAAGAGTTTATCTCTGAGGTCATCCCAAGATCGGATGGTATTTGAAGTTAGAGACCTATACCAGTCCTGAGCCTTTCCTTTAAAATATGTGGCCAATAATCTAAGGGTTACATTCTACTCTGTGATGTTATGGATTGTGCAAACATCTACCACATCTTGGAGATGTTATGATGGCGTTTTAGAATCTTAACTTTGGCATTGCTTTTAGAGCATTAGTGTGGATAGCAGTCCATACATTTGGAGTGGTAGGAGGAACTAGTGGACTACCACTGTCCCATATCACAAACTTCATTGGGGTTGTTGAATCATGGAGAATAGACCTCTATGAACATGGAAAATAGGTATTCTAATCTAGAAAGATTTATCGACTGGTGGAGTAGATAGACCTCTAGATTCGAGGCTTGTATTTATGTCTCTATTTCTCCTAATAAGTGATATAGAATTTGTAATGTGTCTCCTTTGAGGAGAAAAAGATGGTAGCTAAGAGTATTGGAAGTTACCTTTGGAAGATTCCCTCATTTGGATCCTAGGCATAGGTCTGTTGGTTCAGTCTGCGATGGCCTCTATCGATCTAGTTTTTATGCCTCTTGAAGTCTAGGCATCAAGTGCTATGTAGGATCTTTGGGTCCCATCGAGCATGCTAGAAAAATAACTGTTGATCATAACAACTTACGCTTCTCCGAATAGCCTTATGGAAAATTCAATAGATGGGGACCGATTATGTTCTATTGAATGACCTCTGGGATTTAAAAAAAAGCCAACTTTTCCTTTTGGTTTGGGAAAAGGGGAAGGAAATACAAAAAATAAGACTAACTAAGGCGATGCATTGAAAAGATTTTACAACATTTCAAAACCCAAATGGATTCTTAATTTAGATAAAATGAACACATAATGCCACAAACCCTTCATTGTTGAAAGGAGAATGAACAACTAAGGTCTATATGAGCATAAAGAAGTCATTCAGTTCCTATTGTGGGAAGCACCCATTAAGGTTCAATATAATATGGTAAATATGAGATCAAATATGATGCTTCAAACCCTTATAGAGCTATTTTTCCCCAATAGCATAGTATGAGATCTAACACAATTTTAACAAGAAATGAAATAGTATCAAAACATGATCCAATTCACTATTGGTTTGAGTTAGAAAACATAAAAGCTAGAACTAAGAATTAATTATCAAGACTATATCTGAAAGATAAAAATGAAAAAGAGCATGAATATGTGTGAAGAGAGAATAAAATGTAAGATAAAGGCCATATAGGCACAGTCTAATACATCTCCTTCCTTCTATTACTTGATCTGGAAAACAATACAAAAGATGCTAAGGTTGGATAACTGATTTAGATAGTTATCTTGAAAATTAATTACAAAACTGATACAAGGCAACAATGCTCTGTATGAAATCTTCCACCTCATATCTTTTTCTATCTTGAGAGGCTCAAAAATTCCCTTTTATAAGATAAGGGAAGCAAGCAAGCAAAAAACACTCTCCACCGCCTAAATAAAAAAAAACTTAGCAAGTGGCAATAAAATGTTGCCCCAAAACCCTAACAAAGATCAGATTGGATTATGAAAATTTGAGCAATAAAATTTTAACTACTTCATCTAGTGATCTATGCAATTTAACTTGTTGATCTGGAAATCTACGAGCTGCTAAAAATATTATGTCAGAGAAAAAATGTGATGTTGTGAAAACTCTGATTGGAAAAAATATGATTTGATTGACTGCGATCAATAATGACATCATTGAGTGGATATTGCCATATGGGATTGCTTGGAGAAGGAAAAAATATCAACACCTGGCAATGCTCCTCAAATATGCCATTCTTGACACTGTAGAACCTTGTTTGAAAAAATTAGGTCCACGTGGCACAATGGGGAGCATTTCTTAAAGCTCCTTTGAGTTGCTTGGTAAGAAAACCCAAAAAGAAGCCATGTGACTCACTCCACATTCTAGAGTTCAATGTGATATCAAAAATTCGCACAACCACTACGTGGCACAATTACATGCTTTTTAGAAAAAAAGAACCTCATGACCCTTACAAAAGTGCATGAATGTGACACGTGGTGGGGCCAACAACAAAGACCGAAAACAGTAACAACAGGAAAATTTGCAAGGCCGAAAAGACTAGAGATAACATATTAAAATGTTTAAAGTGAATAAAATCTCTACAGTAATCATCATTTATTAGTGAATGATAGTAACATGTAGTCTTTGGTTGGGCTTAAACAACACACTCTAATCATTAATCATTTAGGTGTTTCATGTGGGACCCTCTTAACCTATCCCACTTCTTGTTCATCATTCCTCATTTTACTTTCATCTTCCATTTTCTATCTTGCTTTCCACTACAATCCTTTGACTCTCAGTAGTCACAATCACTACAACCATTAAAACTTCAATATATATGCCTTATATCCAATCTAGCCCTCACACTCATTGATAATAAAATTAACGATTCAGTTTGAATTTCAATTTTGAACTTGTGGATCTCACCCAATCCACTAAAAGCAACAAGAGTATTTACTGCACTCACGATATTCCTTTCATGTTCATGTGTCTATTAAATATTGGGCTAAACTAAATTTGAAACATATGAGAAGGTTCACAATAGTGAAAGAAATTATTGACGATGCAAATCACAAGCCCAAATTCATCATAGCTCTCATTGAGTTTTTTATTGTAGGATTCAATGCTCCATGGGATTGATAAACATGTGGGTGTCATGGGTCAATTCTATTAGATGACTTGAAAAACATTACATGATAATTTTTTTTGGTTCTAATGCAAACTCATTTAAAGGATTCAATGTGATAGACACCATCAAGACTCAAGTGGAAGTAGCATGCAATATAATTGTTTATTATTCCAATATTTTGGCCAATATTATTCTTGACTGAGTAGTCAAAGTAGGTGAAATCCTTCTCTACTATGTTTTATTTTTCCAATTGTTATAAATTGTGTGCATTAACATGGAAGAGATTGATAGAAATAATATTTTAGTTAATATTGATGTGGGAGAAATTGATGAGAAATAATATTATTGATAGAATTGATGTGAAAGAAACAATATTGTTTTTTATCAAAAATAATATCGTTTGGAAATATAAGTTAGGAGAGCCAACATGGAGAATACAAATTATAAGGAGAACTAGAAGCCTAAGCAGCGTAAACAACAATATTCTTGCACTTGCACCCACACCTCTCATGAAGAGATTGTGACGTGACTATCTAGACACATCGTCAATGAATATAACATAATACCAAGATTTACCCATAGAACTAACATCTAATGGATCAAATAAATCCAAATAAATGATTTCTAATAATCTCTTAGCTTTATTGATTTCAACAAGAAATGAAGATGTGCTCTATTATAAAAAATTCAATACTTCACAAAAAATATTTTTATCTTGATAAAATAATTAGAAAATTTGTCAACCAAATTTTTATTAATAATGTTCTTAAGGTATTTTTCACTTATGTGACCCAAACATTGGTGCCACAACATACATTCATTTTTTTTTTGATCGGTAACATACATTCATTTTTCGTTCTAGTTATATTGGTGGAGTTACAAAAAGTGGAGGCATTCAACCTAAATAAAGTCGCAATTTGAGACTCTCTAGCAATCACCAAGTTCCCTCCTATGAACTTATAACCAAAATTTCCAAATATAATATGTACTTTAGAATGATTCAACTTGGATATAAAATGTAAATTAATTGTAAGACTTAGAATATACAAAACATGATAAATGGTTTTAACCCTTCCATCACTAAAACGTAAATGTACCTTTCCCTTGCCAATAATATACTCAAGGTATTGTTCTCTCCAAGGAAAACCTCTCCACCATCATAAGTTGCATATGTAAAAAACCACTCCTTGTGAGAAGTCACGTGGTAGGAGAAACCTGAATCAGTAGGCCAAGGATCATCACTTATAGTGTAAAAAAAATTAAATAAAGCATTATTATCATCATCATTAAAAGACTTTTTCATATACAAATCTAAACCCATTTTCTTATTTTTGCATTATTTCTTCACATGTCCTCTTTTTCCATAGTTTTAACACTTTACCTTTATCTTCCTTGGGGTTTTAGAATGTCCTTTAGACTTTAATATGTCCTTTAGGCCCTCCTTTTCTTTGGACCTTCCCCATACATGCAAATCATCCTTTGAGCCTTTGTTAATGGATTTTCTTCTCATTTAGTCTTAAAGAAGAGTAGCAATTAGACTGTCCTTTTTGTCTCTACACCACTACCATTGATTGCAACTATTATATTTTCTAAAGAATTTACTAAAGAGAAAAGTAATAATATGTATTATCTTCTTCTTGCAACTTAAAATCTAAAAAATAAATTTGACTTAAAATTGAATTAAAATATTTAAACGGTATACAATATAGAATCACCATCTTTCATTTTCAATTAATATAACTATCCTCTAGGAGATAACTTATTAGTAATACTTTTGACATGATAGATATCATCTATCCTCTATCATAACTTGTGTGTATTAGTCTCCTCATAAATATTCAAAAGGAAAAAATCTGTGAGACACAACTAAATGGTTAATCATGTCATCCTCTCTAGTTTCAACCAATCTTCATAAAAAATAGCTAATATATTATTTTATTTTGAAATAGTTAGCCTCTCATATCTTTCTTCAAGGAGATATTTCATAGTCAATTCCTAGATGTCACATTTGCTACCATTGAATTTCTCATATCTATACATGAAACTTATAATCTATTTTATACAATCCTTTCCTCAAATCTATAAAACCACACAATGCAAAATCTCCCACTACAGCCAAAAATCCTTCAACACTTAATAGAGAGGCATCACTCTTTAAGAATTTTTTTTTTATCTCTAATATCGAATATTGAGAAGTAATGTGAAACTATTGTACAAGAATAAATTCTAAAATTTATGCAAATCTAAATTTTATTTCTCAAATAAGGATTACCCTTACATAAACATCATGTGATTACAAAATAAATAAACAATATCAACACAAGATTTGTGTGGAGAAACCCTTTTGAGAAAAAAACTCCATATGAGAAAGAGTAAAAGTATGTATTAATCTACAAAGGAGAGATACATCTGCACACAAACACTCTCTTCACTCTAACTACACTTTGGTTGCACCTATGTACTTGTAAAAGAGTCTTATTAAACTAATATTTCATACTCTCAATATATGGACATGGAGAGAGGACAAAACCATAAATGGTTTTCTAAAATTATAATGCATATCAAAACCATGGTATCATGCAAAAATATCACACAAGTTGTACCTTGGAGATAATCTTCTAAGAATAGAAAAAAGAATAAATGACATCACATGGTAATCACATGGGTGAAATCAATTGGCTCCCTAAATAAAAAATGTAATAAAAAAAGAATATTAGGTGTCATAACCATCAATTACTCAACTCCCAAAGTGTAACACTCTAAAATTTAATTGACAACTCATGTGAGACATGTCTTTTCCTATAAGGTTCCCACTCTTGAATCCTAGCAACTAGAATTGAGAATATGTATTTAGTGATCTTAAAGTCAACCATAACTACCATTGTTGTGTTGCACCTTCTTTATGAATGCATATGACAACTAATATCAAAATTCTAAGAGAATCTAAATTAAAAAAACAATTTCCAATTTCACTTAGGTTTTTAAGGACACTTTCCAAGAGTTTTTGACATACATAAATAATACTTAGGATTCCAAGGTAAATGACACCTTAATCCTAACAATATTGTTAATTTCTAGTTTCCAAAACACATGGAAGTTAAAATTTCAAGGAATGCAATCTTCTTGGAAATTGATAGGTATCTAACAAGTGATTTCATTCCATCTTTAGCATGGTAATGTTAGGGTTTGTAAAGGTAGTATTGGGTAACAATGGTCTAATTATCTTTAGTCCCTATGTTCAAAATAATATATTCTAAAGGAATTTATTTTTAACCTAATGGGTACTATCCTTAAGGCCAACCAATGAATTTAGATTTTTTGCTTCCTACTTCTTGCTTAGTTTGAAGATATAAAGGTTCAAATAATCCCCAAACTAGAGAAGGTAGTCAAGATGATTGTAGTGTAATCACCTAATCATTGTAATTTGGTTTGACATGGGTCTTTCAATGTGAGAATTGAGAACATTGAATTAAAGCTAGTCCAAAATGAATTATTGGTTCTTAGTGCCTACTTTGTAGCTATATGTAAAGTTTTGGAGGGTCTTATTGTGACTTATAACAAGGATGATTTAGAGGTTTCAACTAATACACTATCCTACCTTCTCTATAGATAAAATCCACTAGGTATAAAAGATGAGGGAAACATTTCATAGTATACATTTTTTTTTTGGTAGAAACCATGGTTTAAGGTTCTTAGCTAGATGTAGGTGATTATTCAAATATTGTGGAGGTTGAAGACTTGGGTAGTTGGATAGTGGAAAATATTTTTGGTATGAACAATTGGGGATTGTGTTGAATCCCATTTTTCTATTTATGAAAATTGGTTTTAGTAGTTTTAGTATAGGTTATTGGGAGTAATTTTTTCTATCTTATACTCTTTAGATATGTTTTTTCTAATGTTTGTAAATCCCTAGTGGTTTTTCTTGGTTAACCATTTAGATTGTTATGATTGTTATATCATTATATATTATAATGATGATTTACTATTTCAATGTAGGGGCCCCAATATAGAAAAGTACAAATCCTATAATATATTCAATTCTATATTAAAAATCAACAATAAGAATCATAAGTTAAAAAATTGGGGGAGTAAGAGCATAGGAGTTCACCAAAATAAGAAGAATATTTAAAATACTTTATTTTCATCAAGTTCTTAGGGTACAATAATTGAGTAATAATAAATAAATACCTAGGAAAATAATAATGTTAAAGGAAAATTGATTTATGGAGTATGATGCTAAAATAAATATTTCAAAATTTGATAAATAAATAAGGTACTTAGTTGGAATTATATTGGAGATATATTGTGATGTATGTTTGGAAATAAATCACCTAAGTACAAAAAAAAAAACAGTAAAAATTGGATGAAGTTTTGTAATCAATGAAGAATTTTTATTTGTCAAATTAGACCACTTTTAGAACTACAAGATGAATCACATGCACCTATATGTCAAAACTACAAAAAGTGAGGATTTGATTTGGATATAGGGATTTGGACTCTATAACTACTTAAATGTTCAACTTCAACTCATCTCAAATGTCTAATCACATGTCACCACATAAAAAGTTAGTTGTTCTCTCAAGAGTTTACCAATGATTAGTAATACAACTCCCTTAGGTTAAACCACTATATATATTGTGAATCACCAACTTTTATAAATTATCATATATATATATAAGGAAAAAATATCTAGGAGATGCCTTAGATAATGATACAAGTAAAAATATAGTAATAAATATATTGACTCAATGCTTGAATGATTAGCTATGAGAATCCCTTACAAATTATAAGTATGTTTAAATGAAATAGGTTTATCCTTTTAAATACATCTCCAAATGTCATAAATAAAAATGTTTCATGCATTTAGTTAGCTCACAATAGTTGTATAGGAAGGGTATAGTTGACAACAAATTTAAATTTGAATTTTAAATTTTAAGGGTCATTTTTACAATCACACATCTAGCCTAGGCCATTTCTACAACAATGAATTTGAACTTAGGAAAATGGAATAATTTATTAATTAGGTTTGGTCCCTAGGAGTGAGTGTAGATGGATATAGGTAAAGGCTTCAGTTAGATACTAGCTATCAATAAAAAAAGCACATGTCATTTATATAATTCTCATTTTCTAAAACATACCCTAGCCAATGTGAGTCCAAAACAAAGGGAAAAAGTGTACGGTACACAATTGTGACCATTACAACTTTATAAATTGTGTATAGATTTTTTTAACCATGACATACTTAGCACTTACTAGATAGTTTGAAATTTTTGTATATATATATTTAGAACTTCATAGAATTACAAATCAACACCCTCAAATATCTAGATATTTAAAGAAAAAAATCATATAAAAATATTTGTCAATCTCTCACTGAGAGATAAATAAGTATTATATGAATATTTATATGGTATTTTAATGTAAACAAATAATAATTTAATTTTTTTTTAATACTTCTCTTTTATTTATTTATTAAATTTCAATCTCTCTAATTATATCTCAATGATAATAATTTTGTTAGAAATACAATACTCACATCTAATATATATGTATGTTTGCTTCTACATAAAAATTATGGTTGAAAATTAATTTCACCTAATATCATATTACCAAATAATTTGTATACCACTAGTAACTAATTACAATAATAATATTTAATAAATTTTATAAACCATCCCTCATGTTAATGGGTTAGTAGTGAAACAAAGAAATGGTTGTAAAGATAAATTATTAGATTTAGAGTCATGAGTGAAGTTAAGTTTTAAAGGAGCATCCAAAGGTTACTCAAAATTTATAGGAGCTAGATAAATGATAAGGAATTCTTATGGTGACATTTTTTAGGAGGGGTTATAAAATGAATAACTAATTGGAGATGGAACCCCTTTTGCTTGGCCTCCAAGATGCTTATATGGAAGATTATCAAGAAATTAAAGTGAATGGTGATTCATAAACTATTGGTTTTTTTGGTCGGTAATAGAATATTTTTATTGAAAATTGAAAATAAGAAATTACAAAGCTATTTTCAAAGTAACTTCAAATACAGTCCCTTCTAGACCCCACCAATTCCTAAAATAACATCTGAAGATCTACCCCCAACTTCAGCTCAAATCACCCCATAAATACAATAAGGCTTAATTGCAACTAACTATCAACTTAAAATCAAACATCCCTAAGAGACCTACTAGCAAGTCAAAAGTTTGAGGCCTTTTTTAAACTTCCTTTAGTTTGAGACCAGAGGACCATTGCAAAATATTTCTTCTTCTCCTTCTTTGCTCTCTTCCTCGAGACCGTTTGTCACCCATCCTCCACCCTTGTAGCCTCCTTCTACCATTCCAAAGATAAATCCCAGGGACTACACTAGGCTCCAAACATACTACTAATTGTTTGCTGATATTGATCATCAATCTTCCATTTTCCAACATCTTTCTTTTGAGGCCTCATAGTACCTTTCTTTTCCCGACACTCAGGTATCGCAACTCCAGTTTTGAAATTCATCTCCTTATCAATTCCATTGAGAACAACTTTAGCACTATTCTCAGTCTGAATACCTTCATGAGTTGAGGTTGCCTTAACCTATTGTTGCTCCTCCCTTCTAGCCTCCTACAACAACTTCTTCCCTTCCTGATTTGGCTCCTCTGTTGCCCGAACCTCCTTCTCAGATCCTTTCAGTTGAGAGCTTATATGTTTCTCCACAGTGTAGTGCTAGGTGGCTACATCTTTCCACCAAGAAACAGACTTGTTTGTTTTGTGTTTGACACACTCAACTACCAAATGCCCCGTTTGGTGATAAATTTTACACCTAAATGGAATCCCTTCATAGTCTAGGGGCTGCACCCAACAACTCTTCAAATATTTTAGCTGAATCACCTCCAGAGGCACCTTGGAAACATTCATTTCTACCAAAATCCCACCATAAGTTGAATGTAGAAGATTTGAAGAACCCTCATCCACCATTAAGAAGTTTCCTAGAGAGTTCCATATAGCCTCCAAGCATGATTCAAAAAAAAACTCCAAGGGGAGGTTAGGGAGTCTGACTCAAAGAGGCACCCTCTCAAACACTTCAATGGCTGGGTTAAAAGCCATATGCCATGGCTTTAACAACAATACATGCTTTTCTTCCCAATCCCAGTGATAATCACAGAGGATCTTATTTCTATCTTGTTCTTTTTCAAATACCACAATAAAAAAGCCTCTAGCCATTGGATAGATTTGAACATACACTTTCAGAAGGGGCTTCTAGTAGTTGGAAATCCACTAGTGGAAATCAGTCAAGCATGGCCAAAAACCATTGAACCTCCCACTTGGGCCCAACTTGGAGAAAAAAATTTCACTAAGAGCCATTTCTTGCTCCAACTCTTCATCTAATTCCAAAGTGATTGATTTAGAAGAGGGGTTGATAGCAGGGTTCGATCCATTCCCCGTAAAGATCTTTTGCATTGAAGCTTAGCTGCTATAACGCGCCCATATTTACTACCCTCTAACCTGGGCTTCTTAGATTCCTTGACTATGCCTTCTTCCCTAGAAGCAGCATTGCCCTGTTGCCTCTGTAACTTGCCAGTGCCATTTCTAGAGGCAACTTCTCCACCGCCTTCTATAGACGGCTTCCTCTCGATACCCTTATAGTTGTCCCAACCTTTGTTGCATTTAGAGCGTTCTCCTTCCAGAAAAAAGGACTTTAATCTTCCCCTGAGGATGCAGATCATCCCCATCTGACCCCAAATTGCCGCTGGATTGCCCTTTTGCCTTCTCTTTATGCTTAATTTGAAAGACAGTGCCTGTCTTTCCCCCAACGCCATCAACACCGCTCCACAAGCCACTGGAAATTCCCCACGAAGCCTTCCTGAGCATGCTTAGACTAGGTGAAACCTTGGTCTTTACAACAGTATTCTCCAGTCGACCATTGCTCTCCATCCGCTCGATTCATAAACTATTGTTAATGCAATGTATAGGAATTTTTATAAATAGAAGTCTAGGTCCTTTTAGAAAAAAATTGTTGTGGAAAGCTAATTTTTCTTTTGTAAAAGGTCAATCATTGTTATTGAGAATATAATGGTATGGTAGAATATTTTAATAATGATGGGACATAATTCTTAGGAGATTACTCATATTAATAGCAAGAATAATAATAAGTGGCCTAAGATATCTTTGTTGTTAGACAATGATCAATCCCCTTACAATGGGTCTTATGAAACTGGCTCATTATAAGTGGAAGTCTCCAAATTATGTCTTAATTATAATTTGGACATAAATAGCAAGGATGTTTACATTTGTTTAGGTTGCCTTAATTGTATTCATGTATGGTGGCCTCACATTTGGTTTGGAACTTTTGTCATGATTATGAGTTGGAATATCAATTTTGTGTTGTCATTGGGTTGTGGTTTGATATGGACACTAGTGTCCGGTGGATGGTGGTTGTAGGTGTAGTGTTTAGTTTTTTCTTTGGTATGCGAATAATGGCATGTTGAAGCAACACTAGAGAATTTTATATGTTTGTAAAGGTGAAAACCATCACCTTAAAAAGATATTTAGTTGTAACAATGAGATAAAAAAGGTGATACAAGTAATCTTGGATTTTTCTATCTTGAAAGATAATGATTATGCACATTCTATAGATTTCATTAGCACTCACCGAGGTGCAATGAGTGCTAAGTGGATCATTCATTATCATAAGAGATGGGTTCTTGTGAACCACAACTCATGAAATATGGTTCTATGAGTTTGACTAAAAAAACTACACAGTTGAATCCTAATAGCAATATCATAATTTGACATGCTATGGAAAAATACCTCCTACTTATCTATATTAAATATAATTTAAATAATAATTAATTTTTATATAATATATTTCTTTATAGTTTAAATAATATATTATATATTAATGATAATTAATATATATTATATTTAATATTATTTAAATAATAATATATTATATATCATTATATAAATATATTGATAATTAAAATTATATTTATTTAATATATTTTTTTTTATTCAAGGGGTAAACGCTTTTGCCTGGAGCTATGAACTGGATACAACCATTCAACAATACCACCCCAACAGGGTTTGAACCTTGGTGGCAAGAAGAACAATGTCACCCATAAACCATCACACTATGCCAATACCATATATTTATTTAATATTAATAATAATATTATTAATTAAATCATATATTAAATATATTATATAATATTTAGTATAGTTTAAATAATATTAATTATCAATTAATATTATTTAATAATAATTTAAATATATTAAAAATAAGTACAAAATAAGTTTAAATATTCACACTAAATAATAAGTGGGGATGGCATAAAATGATATCATTAACCTGTGTCAAATTGGAAGAGGCCCACATGAGACACAATGCCCAGCCCTAAACTTTAATCTTAATCGTAATGTTAACCCCAATTATAACCTTAACCTTATATCTAACTCTAATTGTATCTTTTATTATAAACCAAACCCTAACCCTAATTCTATCTCTAACTTTAATGATTTCTTTAGTCTGATCCTAATCTTAATTGTAACCCTAATTCTATATGTAATTCTAACCCTAACCCTAACCCTAACCCTAACCCTAACATGACACTGATTTCAATTTAATGATTTACAACAAAATTTTGTCAAAACAAATGATAAGCAAACGGAAACGGAAATTGGAAGAGGGCTACATACTCAATGCCCAGCCCTCGGTAATGAATCCACCCCTTAATACTTTTTGGTTGTTTGATGGTTTCAGGACTTTTTATTTAATATTCGTCTGTTTCATTGGGAAGAACACGTTGTGTACAACGTGCCTATTGGGGGTACAAGGTGGCCTATTTATGGCAGGCACAGATAGTAACGCTCAAGACGAGTGAAGATTAGGTTGCAGTCCTAGAACAAGAGAAGCCTGAGGATCATAAACCGCAAAAGGGTTTTTGTTTTCGTTTACGGGTTTTCAATCACAAGAGATGGCATCAGTAGTGCAGAAAAGTTCATCCAGTTCTGGCTTCCTGGCCCACATACCTTCGGAAGCAAGCCGAAAGCCCAGAAAATCAGTTGATGAGAGTCATGGCAATCCACTCACTACCAAGAGCCCCGGAAATACATCAAGCGGAAAGACCAGAAAATCAGTTGATGAGAATCATGACAATCCACTCATTACCAATAGCCCTGGAAATACATCAAGCGGAAAGACCAGAAAATCAGTTGAAGAGAAGCATGACAATCCACTTATTACCAAGAGCACTGGAAATAGCTCTGCTGGAAGGGTTAAAAGAGGCGACTCAAAAGAGGTATTTCTAATTCCCGAAAAGGAGAAAGCTACAGAGTCCGACGTGTCTGCAATTGATAAGTTGGCTGATATTGCTAAAGATAAGATTCAGACGTTGACGCAAGAAATTACGGAGTTGCAGCGCAGGACCTTGGTTTCTTTTCCTAACAGGATTCTGACAGATCTAAGGAATGGGCTGGACGAACTGTTCGAATTATTGTTATATATGGAGGCATGCATTGAACACACAATGGAATTACAAGAAATAATAGGAGCGAAAGAAAAGGAGGCCCAAGAAATGATTCGTAAGGTAAATTTTATCGCTTCCGTTCTACAATCCTCCGCCCCAGTTAATATTCCAATAATGAATGAATACGAAGTTAATGCTTGTCAAGGGATATTGAAAAATGTCTCTGCCTCTGCCAAAACCCATAAGACTACAGTTGAATACATCAAAAAGACATTAGATGGTTGTACAGGAAAATTGGAGAAGGAGTTTGAAGACGTTGGCATTCAGATCCTCAGAAAAAGCGATCGCAAGTTTATTCCCCCGGCTGAATTTGATCAAGTGGTAGATTCATTTATGGCGAACTTGGAGTCTAGGGTGCAGAGTTCCGAGCGTGAAGGTAATCAACAAGTTTTAGATTTAAGCGTATTCGTGACTGTTCATGCGGAAAGGATTGAACTTCTTCTGGAGCTCATCCACGAAATGATTCAGCCATTATTTGGAAAGTTTACCGAGACCAAGGATCGAGTTGAGAGAAAGCTCATCATTAATGCACTTCAGATTGAGGAGGACTATGTTTCGTGTAAGAGGGCCGTTGAAGGGAAGGTGCCAGTAATCTGAAGCATGCGCGGATGGGCTCTAGATATTGTTATCTTATCATATTCAATCTGTTTTTTGGGGTTTTTTTAAGTCAATTTCGTTGGTCGCTTGTTTGAGGATCTGTTGATCATGGCCAGAACATTTCTTAAGGTATTGAGTAATTTATGCTATGGTTCGGAACGATTTTGCCTGATATAGCTGTTACGCTTTATGATTGTGAGTTGTTTTCCAAAGCTTGTAATTTCTCTTGAATTATAACGAGAGCGCACGCTGGTTTATGCAAATGAATTGTTATTGTGCTCATTGGTATGTTTATATTTCGATTGCTGTTCGTCCTTCCAAGGAATTTTAGTAGAATGTCATGTTGGATGATTGAATGTTAACCCAAAAAAATGGTTTTCTTTTCTTAGAAGATTGATGTGGTTATTAATTTTGCTTAGATTTGGGTGAATGAATGTTATGAATCAGAAATTGTAAATTTGAAAGTTTTTTTTTGCTTCCCTTCTTTTCCGATCTTTTCTTGTTAATCAATAGACTACATATAGTGTAACATTTGAGCCTGAAACAAGTCTCACGCCTGAAAACCACTGTTGAGTAGTGGGAAAACAAGTTTCTAACTCCTGTTTAATTACGCCAGAGGCGTTTATCAGTCACAGCGGAGTGAAAGACCTCCGTCAAAAAAAACAAAAGCCATTTAAAATGGTTCTTTCTCCCTGTCGATTGTCTGACAGTCACCATCAATGCATTAAGCATCTGATATCCATTAGTGCCTGTTACTCATTATGTGCGACATCTGCTAAAGAAGGCTTCTGAAATCCGTTACAAATTTGTTAATCTGCTATAAGCAATATTTGGAATTAAAGCATATATTTCTGGATTCGTGTTTGATGCATAGTAAGTTTGACGCTCATATATTAATGCATAAGGTATTCGCCCATTTTTGCGTCAATTGTAATTCATAGTGGAATACACAGATTTCTATTCATGTTGTTCAAGCAGGAGGGGAGGGAGACAGTCACTCCACCCAGATCACACGATAACTTTAATGCCTGAAGCTTCGCTCAATGCAACTCCGTCGGCCCTCCTCTAGCTTTTGTTTACTTCAATACCGTATGTTTGCAGAAAGATACCAGCTTTTAACCAAAATTGTATAACATCTAGAGAAGTCATTTATGCTTCTTTTCTTAATAGAGTAATTAAATGGTCGAATTGCATTTTGCAGCGTTGGAATTGGCATTGGCGATGAAGAGACGCTGAAGACAGAGCTTTATGAGCTTCATACCATTTATGCCATCTTCTCTGCCATCTTGTCTGACAATTTCATCGCTGCATCCATCATAGTTATCTCAGCCATCAAGAATACCAAGGATCCCTTCAAACATGTTTTCAATGTTGTCACAAACAAGATGAATCTTGCAACAATGGAGGTCAGTCGCTTTTTTTTAAAATTTTTGGAAGTCATCGAGAAATCCTTGCTCGCTGACGGGTGAATAATCTAGACTCGTCCTTTTTGTGTGGGGATTTTTGTAAACCAAATAATTTCACCAGTGGATCAAGAGTTTCTTTACCTAATTTAACATTTTACACTTTGTGGGTAAGTTTCAAAGACAGGTATCCACTCTATTCAATGGACAGATAGTGTATCGTTTGCGAGGTTATGCAGGGTAAGCCTGAGTTCAGTGACCTTTCCATGCCATGGCCAAACATTTCCACTTGGTGTAGAGATCTCGATAACAAACGCTTTAATTTCCTTGGATTCCTGCCATTGTTATAATTTTTGCATGTAAAGCATTACCACATTTAAACAAAAGCTCAAAGATTCCATGTTTTCGGATCAGATTTGCCCATGGTCTATGTGTATGCATGGATGCCGAAGCCCAGTTTCTCTTTCAAAAACATATGCATATCCATCAGATGGCATGGGGACATCTTTAAGGGTTTCTGGGTCTTACCTCATGTCCCCATGCGGCTGCTTAGTTTATTTTGGCTAACGGCCACTGCTCAACTTATTTAGGAGTTATTTGTGGAGCTGATGGCTCCATGAATGTTTAATTTTTCTGCTTATTTGCAAGCAACCAGCTTAAATTTTTTTTGTACAATAAAAAATTAGAAAAAGAAAAATAAAAGCAAAGATTAAAAAAGAGGGAAACAAATTTGTGGAGCCACGTGGATTTTTAGCAATACGCAGTTGCTGCTTATTTCCAGCCCCCTTCTTTTTCCACAGCTTATTTTCAATTCCTAAACAGTAGCTGCTCCATTAAAATAGGAAAAGATTCCAAATTATCCTTTCCCATTAACAAAATTTATGCATGGGAACACTCCTGCTGCTTAAATTTAAGCAGAAAATAGAGTTAAACAGCCAGATGGGGACATGAAGTTACAATGCAACCGCCAATTATGAAAATTACAATTTTGGCAGTAGCGTGCCTCCTGTGTATCAGTCTTCGTATTTATAATAGTTACTAAAATGCAACTGCCAATTATGGAAATTACAATTCTGGCAGTAGCATGCCTCCTGCATATCAGTCTTCATATTTATAATAGTTATTAATTTTGCAAAATATGGAAGGTAATTTCTTATTTTCAGGGTTTCTGACTTAAAAAATCTCGATGAAATGAAAGTTATGCTGTCAATATGCATTTTTGATAGAGCAATGAAGAATTGATCTTAGATGATCTGGCTCGATGAATATGATGCATGTATTGTCACAAGTGGGATGGATTTCTGAATTTTGCCCATCTTGGGTTTAACTTAGATTCTTAGATTATTTTGCTTGCATTGATTTTCTGAAAGAATCGGTATGAGATTATTAGTGAATCACTTCTGGGGAAATTTTTATTTATTCTTGCTCGACATATGCACTTTTGTTAAACATTTTTTCTTAACATTATAGATCTCGTATTGTTTCAAAAAATTTAAATACATTGATAATAGTCTCCTCAAGTCTACCATCGTCTAGCTTTTTCATGCACTCCAATTAGTGTTGTATCTTATCTTTTTGTCATATTACTATTGTTTCTGATCATTTTATAGTGGTTGTGGTATGCATAAAATTTATATGATTTTATATAATAAATTTTATTATTACTATAAAATAATGTTAGAATTTATCTCTAGTTGAGGTTTAGCTTCAGATTAGTATTTGAGTTTTTTTTAGCAGATTATTTAGGTAGATTGTTGGAATCATTTATATAATATTTTTTTATGCAACAAGGGTGTCCCCGCGACCTAGTCGAGCGGCCTAGTAGCCCATATCTTGGGTACCTGGGGCAAGCTAGGATGAGACAAAAAGGCACTGGAATGTATAAAGAAAAAGAGGCTTTTTATTTTTGGAAATTACGTACATTGTCTTCAAAAATGTTTGACATAATTTGTGTTTTAGAAAAGAAAGTTTTAGTCACTAAATGTGAATGATAAAAAAAAGAGGAATTTTGTTGAAAAAAAATAATAATAATAAGAAAAGATAAAGTAATATTACAATTTTGATTTCTTTCTATTTAATTTTGATTTTTTATTTTAGAAATTATTTACATTGTCTTTTAAAAATTTTGAGATGATTTGTGATTTGGAAAATAAATTTTTAGCCACCAAATGTGAATGATCAAAAAAGAGAGTAGTTTTGTTCAAAATAAAATTTTAATAATAAGAGAATATAAAGTAATATTACAATTTTGATTACTTTCTATTTAATTTTGATTTTAATTTTTTCAAAAGGGAATTATTTGTTTTGGATTTTTTATTTCACTTAAAATATTAGCCTCCCATATCATGTATTGTGGCATTTAAAATATTAGTCTCCCATATCATGTATTGTGGCAAGTTATTTGTTTGAAATGAATGCACAGGTTCATTGGATTCATTTCAATAATATTTTCCAATAAAAAAACATTATTTATAAAAATAAGATATTAAAAAATATGTTAAATTATTACACATAAAAAAGAGTTTGTAAAATTTACAAAATTAAGTATGAAAGAACTTTCTTAAATTTACTATTACATATAAAAGTAACTTTCTAAATTACTATATTCAATTACTTAGAACAGGCCTAGAATTTGACAGTCACCCCTACCTGTCATATGATTTTTTTATGATGGTTTGGTCATTTTACTACCTTTCAATTAACTTTTTAAGAAAATTATAAGTTGTAAGAAAATGTTGAGAGAATTTTTTTATATTGAAAGAATGTAGCTTGCAAAAAAGCAATCTAAAGACGCGAAAAAGAGTAGCAATCAACAACATAGTCACAAACAAAACTACAAACAACAAGACCTCTTCCTTTGGAGAAACTTCATGGTGATCAGATTGATTGTTTCAAGCGGTTTACCTTGACATTCACAACTGTACTATCTTCCCTTAGCTACTATAGAGGATTCTTAAAGTTGATCATTGACACTATCACGATAAAATAAAGAACAGTAAATGGATTACCAAAAACATGCCATCTCATCAAACCAAGACAAAAATGGGCCATAAAGTTGGAAACCAGTAGATGTATAGGAGTAGGATCTATGTAAGACCATCAAAGAGCACCAAGCTACTACACAACTTAAAATAATAGTACCACTACTAGGCATAAAAAACCCTTACATCAAGTTGGAAGTTAATCCTCAAATTCTTATTGGAGACTCTTCTTTACACAAAGATTTGTTTCTAAATTGATTTTTAATATAAAAAAAAAAAAAAAACAAAGCAAATATTTATTTCTAAATTGCCTTTTAATATTTATTGAAGATAAACATTCTTTGAAAATATTTTAATTTAATATATATTTCTACATCAATTTAAAAAAATTCAAAATAAACATTGTAAAAAAAATCATTTATATTTCTATAAGAAATTATTATAAAATAATATTATAAATAAAACTATTAAATTATATTACCTTAGAATAAAATTTTACGGTTTATAAATAATTTAAAGTGTCATATACAGTTATGTAAAATAGTTATAGGGTCTAATAAATTTTAAAGTTGTAAAATACGGCCTAAAATGACAAAAACGGTCAAATAGACCATCAAATTCAGAGGCCTGACTTAGAATTAGAAAATTAGAAAGTTATATAAAAAAGAAATATCCTAAATTTACTATTACACATAATTTTTTTTTTCTAAATTAATATATTTAAATCATAAACAATATTCAATATTTAAAAATAAATAAAAACATTTTAAAAAAGGGAAAACTATTCATATTCTATTTATTCAAAATTAATATATATTTATAAATAAATATTATAAATTTAAGGTTTTAATAAAGATTTTATATTTTAGGAACTTAAATATAAATCTTTTCATAATAAGTGCACATCTAAAATCAATTTAAGATTGCAAAATTAAATAAAAAAATATAATAAATTTATTATTTTTATGTTTTTATATTAATATATTTAAAACTACTATATCTATCTCTAAAAAATAATGTAATTAAGAAATAGATTTACACTTAACTTTATCACATAGTTAAAAAAAAAATTATATAGCTCATTATTATTATTAGGGTTAGGTTTATGTTAGTGTTTAGTTAAGGTGAGGATTATATTTTTTTCACTTGGTTAGGGTTCAATTAGGGTTAAAGTTCAATTAGGTTTATGGATAAATTATGATTGGGGTTAGGATTCATTTAGGGTAAGGTTTAAATTAGTGTGAGGGTTCTAGGATCAATTAACGTTAGGATTTTTATAGGTTTATAATTATTGTTAGGTTTTATTAAGGTTAGAATTATAATTTTTCAAGGTTAGGGTTTAATTAGGGTTTAGGATTCATTTAGGGTTAGGTTTAGATTAGTGTGGGGGTTCTATGATCAATTAAGGATAGGGTTTGTATAGGTTTATAATTATTGTTAGATTTAATTAGGGTTAGGATTATAATTTTTTCAAGGTTAGGGTTTAATTAGGGTTAGAGTTCAATTAGGTTTACAATTCAATTGTGATTAAGGTTCATTTAGGGTTAGAGTTAGATTTGAATGAGGGTTCTAATATTAATTAAGGTTAGGGTTAGGTTCGATGTTACAATTTAGTTAGGGTTAGGGTTGGGGCTAGCCTTTAATTATGCTTATATTTTGGTTAGGGTTAGGGTTCATTTAGGGTTATAAAAAGGGTTCCCTTAGGATTAGGGTTATATTTTAATTAAGGTTCAGTTAGTGCTAAGTTTTGATTAGGGTTATATTTTATAAAATTGATTAAAGATAGGGTTATGTATGGAGTTTATTTTTCATGAACTATATAAATTATATAATGAAAACTTAATTAGGATTATGATTTTATTAGCATTAAAATAGAGTTAGGATTAGGATTAGAGTTAGAATTTAATTAGAGTTAGGGTTCAATTAGGGTTAGCTATAGGGTTAAATTAATATTATTGTTAGGGATAGGATTACAATTTAATTAAGGTTAGAGTTTAACTAGGGTTAAGGTTAGGATTTACTAAGGGTTAGGGTTAGGGTTAGAATGAAGGTTAAGGCTAGGGTTAAGGTTAGGGTTCAATTATGGCTATAGGGTTTAAAGGGTTCTATTAGAGGTACAATTTAATTAGGACTTAAGGCTAGGGTTATGTTTCAGTGAAGGTTAGGGTTCAATTATGGTGTTGTACCCAAAACAATTTTTTTGCTTCATTAAGACATTTTGCTTAAAATGGTCTAAACCTTGTAAAATTGTCATCAGAAGACATTTTTTGGGAAAATCAAGTATCGGCTTTTAGTCAGTTTGATGTCTGGAAGATACTGGTAAAATTTGGAAATTTTGAAAATTAGGGTTTGCAGGCCTCTATTTTTAGGTTAAAACCCTAAAAATTGAATCTTGTTAGAATTGACTGAAAATTATTTTGATTGGCTTAGTTTACTTCATGATCACAGTGGTGAAGTCAGAATCAGGAAAAAGTCAGTTTTAGTTTAGTGGGTTGTTTTCACTTTTTTAGGAGAAAAGTTAGGATCTTCGAGGTCGTCAATGGCAGATGGCCAGATACCAAGTGTCAAAATCTAAGCTTAAAACGCTCTAGTGAAGATTTTATGGTGAGATATGTTCTTCGTCACAGAGGGGATTTTTTGTCAAGGTGAAAATAATTAAAAAAAATCTAACTCTAGAAATAAAAGAGCCCTTGGAGGCCAGGGGCACCCTAGATTTCAGAGGCCTAGATCAACCTTTCGGGATTTGTCACTTCCAAGAGTTCACTTCTCTGGAATACTGTCAGCTTCACGATGAGCCTACCAGCTAGTCCAAAAGATCTATCTAGTACTTGAAATTAGAGATTGAATGAGGAACGAGGGAGATGAAATCAATGAAAATTTGACAAACTGGAGATTGAATGAGGAATGAGGGAGATGAAATCAATGAAAATTTGACTAATACTAGAGCATAAAAGTACCCCTGGAGGCCAGGGGTGCCCAACTTTTTGAGGTACCAGATGGAACTTTTTGACCAAATGATACCCAAGATTTTTGTCTCAGACTTGATTAGGCTTCATAACGAATCTGTCAATGGGTTAATCTAAGTTGCAGAATTGCTGGAAGTAGGAGTCAAACATAAGGTTTTATCATGGTCAAAAATTTTAGGAAAGAACAAGGGCGCCCAAGGTTTTGGACCCTCAAATGTAGTTGTTTGCGTTAGCTCAAATGCTCATTTGTCTATGATGCTACTAGCTTTCCGTTGCATATCTCAGCTGGGTTAGAAGACTTGTCAATAGCCTGTAGTTGGAGATTGAATGTATTATCGGCCAATTTGAAAAATGGTTAAGTCTGGGAGAAAAAGCACCCCTGGAAGCCAGGGGCACCAAAGTCTTTCACCTGCCAAACGATGTTTTTAGGAAAAATTTTCTCCAAGAGATCATGTTTAGAATTGAACCAACTTCGTAGTGAGCTTGTCAACCAACTCCGAAGTTTTGCCAAGTGTCAGAGAATGCAAGATGAAGTAAGGTTAAAATCAGGTTCAAAATGATGAAAATGCATGAAAATCGACTGTCTGAACTAGACAAGCACCCCTGGAGGCCAAGGGCGCCTAGAATTTTGAGGCCTTAGAAGTAAGAATTAGGGTTTGTAACCATTATGATCTCCTTTTTAGTTTTAATCCTACTCTTCAATGAAACTGTCAACTAGTCTATTGGATACATCAGTCAATCAAAATTAGTGATCAAACATAGGCTCCAGTGACATTTGCAAATGAAAATTTTCAAAAAGTTTCTAAGTCTAGAGAGTTGGCGCCCAATTCAAACTTTTACTTTTGAATTAAAGTGAGTTGACTGCCCTATAATGAAGGAGATTGCGAACTCAACTTAAAATAATATTAAATATCCAATTTAACTTCTGAGTTGACTTCAACATGACTTGATTTTTACTTGCATGTGGCAAATAACTAAAGTGCATGCTGGGTGGCACCTATTTTAGGGCTTATTTTTCATTCAGTTAACTAAATGGAGGTCCAATAAGATTATTACATCCCAATTTAGGGATTTGCATGCAAAGTTGATGCCTTATTTCATAAATTTTATTTATTAAAGCATTTGGGTGTCCGTTATTTTCATCACAGGTTGAGGAAAAACACATATTTTCTCATGCAAGTAAGATCTAAAGGTGCTACAGGTGACATTTTTTAGTGTTCTTCGCAGTGCCAGGTCCAGATTGTTCAAAAGAATTATTTTCCAAACTTCATCGTTTGGGTGCATGCATTCCAGACTACATCAAATCTCATTCAAGGCATAAACATCATTTTCAGAGGTAGAATATAACTTCTATTTTCTATCTCTAAAATTCTTCTATCCTTTTCCTAGGTTTTCTCTCGCATGTTAAAGTAAACAACATCTTTTTCAGAATCTGATCATCTGGGTTGACATAATTCAACGTCAGTAGCAAAACCCATGTTTATGAATTTTTCAAGAAAATTGCCCCGCTACTTCACATTTTGATGTACTGTGCTTTTTTTCAAAGATTCTTTTGCATGTGGGTCAAAAACTCAATTTTTCCAAAAATGAAGAATTTGGGTCTGATCAGCTCATTGGCACCTATAAAACCCATGTGTTAGTTTTTCTTGAGAGAAATTATGAAAAGTCTTTACATGCCTTAGTAAAACTCATTTTTTTGAGTTTTTGACAATATGGGTTAGCTTAGAATTTCATTCTCTACAAAACCCACGTTTCAGAAAATTTCCTAAATTTTTTCCCTCAACTAGCTATTTTTAGCCTTGCTAGAGCCATTTTTAGCCTTTTCTGAAGTTTTCCCAAATATATCCAACTTTACAGTCAAAAGTCTAGATTTTGAAAATGCAGTTGAACCCAATAGAATACAAGACCAAATCAGTCTTAGTTCATGACTTTTTGAAAACCTCTAATACAGATAGGTCATGTTTATCCAATGATAAAATTGAGCACATTGGAAGGCATTGACAACTCGACAATAAAGAATCTTGATTGCTTAGGTTTTCTTGTAGTAGCATCTATTCCTATCATGGTGTTTGATTTTGAGTTCGTCATTGCATGCATTAAGCATTACGACTCATCTATAAGACAAATTAGATCAGTCGATGGGAGAGTCATTTGCAGCCTCAAGTCGAGGGATGTTGAGAAGTGTTTTTCCATTCCATCCCACTCAGACAATTTTGTCACGGTGATGGAGGATTGTGACAAGATATGATAGGGAGACAAGGAAAGATCTCAGAGAAAGGTTTCCCAAAGGTGGCTAAAAGAATATAAAACCAACTTGCCAAAGAAGCTTGGCCATGGGGATTTCAAGGATGAGGTTGCTATCCTGATTACTTTGCTCAACCAGATTACAGGTCAAGAGGAAGCTCATATTTTCTAACCATGGATGTTCTATGTCATTTCTCAGATTATCAACATAAGGAACACTTTGACTAGGCTATGTTGATCAGTGAGGTTCTTCACCAATAAATCACAAGATTCCTTAAAATCCATGAGTTTCACATGGTTTCTTTTCTTGTCTACCTAATTACATTTCAAGGAAATTTTAGAACTTTGAAGACCATTGGAACTCTTGGTGTTCAACATGTTCATGAATACTTCCCACAATTGGAGTTCATAAAGGCTGAACAAGATTTCAAACAGGTGAATGATCACTTCTTGATGAAGACAATCAAAGACCTTGATAATGAGATGCACATTAGAATTTTGGCTTAGGAAAAATTAGAAATGGAGAGTTGGATAGATTGGTTCATCTATTTTCCCACTTTCACCTATATTTGAGTGTATGGTTACACCAGAGAGCCTATGATGCTACCTAGATTCCTGTCAAATAAGGTCTTATTCATGGAGTTCATAAGATAGGTTCACGATGTTCATACTTTTCTTCACAATCGACATAAGCAAGAGTTCACCTTTCCTTTTGTATTGGGTATATTCAAATGTAAGGCAGTTGTCAATTGCAAGTTGATAAGCAATGATTTGTCAAAACTCCATCTCAAGTATCTCAGCGAGAAGCACTCCTATGATCCTTTGGTTCATTATACAACTTGGTTGGAGTGAATTCATTCACATAGGCCAACACTTGAGGATTTTTGGGTCAAAAACGAAGATGAATTTGAAGTATGTAGACATCACTATTGTAGACTTACTTTTCCCCAGTTTGCTAATTTCCTATTAGAATATTTTGAAGGTTTGTTAGATGATGACGAAGAGCTGTTACTTAGCACATTCATCAAGGATCAAGTTGCTCGATAGCCACTTCGACAACCAGCTTTGTATGCCAGAGAGAGCACTTCAGTTGAGGACCTGTCGAGAGGAGTTATCAAGACTAGCATGTATTTTTCTGACAAGAGAAGGCAGAAGGTAGTTCTAGTTGTAGAGCCACTAGTGGTGTTTTCTTCACTACCTTCTACATCGAGGTCGTGACCTAGAGTTAAGGCCTTATTGTAACCACCTGAAGGTGTCAAGGTTAGTGGAAAGACGAAGGGAAGGAGCACAAGTCAGCGAAAGTAGATCGAGAAGGCGCTAGAAGTTCCAATGGAGCCAGTGGTGCAAGCTAAAGTCGATTCTTCATCTCTTGGTATGCCATTTTCTCCTCAGTCTCCCATTCAGATTGATATTGACTCAAAGATAGAATTGTCAGTTTGTGAAACTTTAGTACCTAGTAATCGACCAGAGGTCGATACAGCTGCAACAATTTTGTCTAGAGAGGTTGACATTGATCACTCATGTTGGCTTGAGAGGACTTTGGGAAGAAGAAGGAAAAAGCATTCCTATCAACTTGATCTTTCCGAATTTGGCATCCCTATTAGGATAAGTCAAACAAGAAGATTAAGAAGCAATTGCACGTAGAAAAGACTCCTAAAGTAGAGATCATTGTTCAATTTGCTACACCATCGGAGGGCAAGAGTCTAGATGAAGTTGAAGTTAGTGATTTCACCTTCATCAAAGCTAATATTGGTAGGAGCACTCGACACGTGGACGTGATCCTCTTCAAGGTTGTTGCAAGTAATCTTGAAGAGCGAGTGATGAAGGACGAAGAAGACAAGGCAACCCTCAATTCTAAGAATAAATAGTTGCAGCAGTACATCTTGGATCTTCTTCATGGAACCTCAAGCAAGGCAACTATTCTTCCACAACTTCGAGATACACTTGCAGTTCAATAGAAGCTGGGTTGATTATTCAATCATGGAAAGCTCTTAGAAAATTGCATCGAGGATTTCATTATTGCAGGTAGATACCTTCTCACATAATTGTATCAATTGAGGTATGATGTACATAATCTAAGTCAGGGAATCCAATGGCTTGAGTTGACTATGGCAGAAGGAAAATCAAAGGATTTTATTCTCATTTCTTAGTTAGCAGTTGCATATGATGACATTGTAGTAGATGAAGATAAAAGAAAGCTTTTCGCTTGGAGAGAACAACACCTCTTTAAAGTGGAAACGTTGTAAGAATCTCTACAAAGTTGAATGGAATCAAAGAAGATATTTCTAGTGCACTCAAAATTGTGAGCATATTTGTCACTTAGATCCTGTGCCATTATCTTTGTGAAGATGGTACCTACATTGATCTCAAGGCTGTGCAAACTGAGTTCTAGAATTTGGTTCATGATGATCTTGAATGTGATCCTATGGCTTCCAAGTTGAATCACTTATTGGTGATGTCAACAAGCTTTGACAAGTTAGCTAAAGAAGTCAAAGAGTGCCAGAGAATTATCAAGGATGGAGAGAAGGCATTGTGCAGGCAATCTATCATGTTGGATAGCATCAAAGTGTCAGAAGATGAGACAGTTAATGAATTCTTGGAGGAGATGATGGTGCATGATGACTTAGAGAAGACATACAAATGGATCCCACGGTTATTCTCATGAGGATAGAGTCATAAGCAACAATCAACTCAACATCATTCTTGAGTTCTAATTATTGATTTCATGCATGTTTATCTCATCTTCGAGTATATCTTTTGGAGGAGTTCAGACTTTTAGTTAGGATCTAGTTAACTGGTGTTAGTTATTATTTGAATCTCATTTCAATAAGGACTCGCATGTTGCAATGCACATTTTAGTTTAGAATCAGTTAACTGATGTTGTTTTATGAGTTAACTATTAGGTTGCATACTGTTAGACTTAGAGAATAAACTCTTGCATTCTTGCAAGACTGAGTGTAAACTCAAGGATATTTTAGGGTTCCCTACTCCTTGAAATTATATAAATAAGAGCACCCTTACTCATTTGTAATTTAACTTTTCCTGTGATAATAAATTGTTAAGCCACCTTGCCATACAATATTTTTATTTTGTACTTGTTCATTTTGTTAATATAAAGTTGGTTGATCATTCATTTGTGTGATAGGTCCTTCATATATTTTTTGTCATGGGTTTATTTTTTTCTAATAATCTTGTTTCATATCTACACCTTGCCATACAATATTTTTATTATGTACTTGTTCACTTTGTTAATATAAAGTTGGTTGATCATTCATTTGTGTGATAGGTCCTTCATATATTTTTTGTCCTGGGTTTATTTTTTTCTAATAATCTTGTTTCATATCTACACCTTGGATAGAGTATTTTACCTCCTTGGGAATTTAGAGATAAGGATTACCCTTTGATGTCATTTCTAGTAATCTTGTTTTCAGTCTACACCTCAGATAGAGTATTTTACCTCCTTGGGAATCCTGAGATCAAGCTTTTCATTTAATGTTTGTTTCAAGTAACCTACTTTCAGCCTACACCTCAGATTGAGTATTTTACCTCCTTGGGAATCCTGATAACTAGTTTACTGTTTGGTGTTGTTTTTAATAACCTTTATTTCAGCGTATACCTTGGATAGAGTATTTTACCTCCTTAGGAATCCTATGATAAAGTTTATAATAAACTATTCCCTACTCCTAATTCCTCTTGCTCTATTTATCTAGAGGAAATAGGATAGTTTTAGCGTTAGCTTAGTTGTAGTTAAGATCTGTGGAAACCAGAGAAAAACCTTAGCTACAATGTATTGGTTTTCTTAACCTTGTGCCTCTTCTAGTTGAGTAAAAAATATGGGATTTAGAATACTTTACTTTTTCACACATATCAGCAAAAGAGGGAGCTTGCCCTCCTAATTTGAAGAGCAGTTAATACCGTGCATAGTTGTTCATTGCCAATACGCACCCCAAAGGTGCGAATTGTAACACCAATAGTTTTTTGGCTCCCTCTATGGGGCATGAGGCAAGAAAAATTCAAGAAAATCTTAACACTTTTATTTCATAGCAATGACACTTTGGCATCTGATTGCATGTTCCACACAGAAGCAATGGATGATAATAACAATAATGTTGGCAATGTTGATAGAAATCAACAATCACCACCCCCATTACCTTGGGGTAATAACATTGGACCTTTGGCTTTTCAGGTAAATCATGAGTTACCTAAAGGGTCAAGGAAGTGCTTTCCTTGGTTTCACAGTTATGGAACTCAACACCCAGAGGAACATTTTTCTGCGTCCACAACGGCTTGCATTGTCTTGCACATAACACATGAAGACATCATGGTGCATCTCTTTTTTGAGACTCTTGTAGGAAATGCTGCCAACTTGTTCACCACCTAGCGCCAGGTAGTATCACAAGCTAGATAACTATGAGTGAGAAATTTTTGGCGAGATTCAAGCTCGATGAAGACAGTGACCTATTGTTCACCCAACTTACAAATTCAAATATGGAGCATAATGAGCACATGAGGGATTTTGTAGCAAGATTTAATCAGACTACAATACTTTCTTCTACACTCAATCCATCATCAAATATTTTGATGAGTTGTTCCATAAATGCTCTTCCATCAGAGATAACCTTCTTCCTCAAGACAAAAAAAGAGACAGAGTTGAAGAGTGTGTAAGAACATGACATTAAGTTGGAGGACGATGTGATCACTTGTAAAAAATGATGAAAATAAATTTTATTAATTCTCTAGTTTAGCAACTGTACCAACCAAAGAGAGACAATCTTTAGCCATGGCTGCCAACATCTCCATCAAGACCAATGATTGAAGTTGCACACCATGCAATGTTTTGTTGTTTCCATGACACTAATGCACATCCCAAATCTGCATGTCTTGAGAATCTAAAGATGGACCAAATCATGAGATACACTGGTGTTGCTCCTAGTTCTATTTTTGTACCACCAATTTTGAACGTTGTTTCACCAAAAATGGACAACATCGATGGTGACTCCACTGTGTAATACTTTGATAAGGAACCTGCCAATCAAGAAGAAGAGGAATACCTTTAGTACACTCCTGTAGTGAATCATGAAAATGTTTCAACGCTTGTGATCACACATGCTCATAACTTCAAAGCACAAAAATAAGAAGAAGGTGAAAATCAAACAAAAAGGGTGAAGAAGTTCCTTCCACTTCTAAACCAAAACCTTCACATGAGAATACTATGCTAGTTGCTCAAGAGACATCTTCAACAAATTTTGACATCGTGGATTCCATTCAATGAAGACCAAGGTACAAATCTCTCAACTAGAATACCTTCAGGATCATCTAGAACAACTAGACCAGATTCTCAAAGTTGTAAAGAAGCAAGCTACACTCAAGTCATTTGTTCCAACAAAAGAAAAGCATGAAATGGGTCCTGATAATTATGTGACTCTATTAGAGATAGAAACTAAAGACCAAAACATTACTTGTTCTGAAAAGGGAGTGACAAAGGATGAAAATTTATGGACAGTGCAGTTTGATGGAGGTTGTTTAAATATAAGTTTAGAAGTAGGGGAATTGATCATCTCCCCTAAAGAACAGTTGCACCCATATGTGCAATTAGAATTCACTGGAGCTGAAAAAAAGGTGCTTTTGTTAGGCCTCAAAGATGCTAAAGACATGGGAATCAAACTCATATGTGCTAAAGGTGATGTCGAGTTGATCGATGAGTCGGTCAAAGGATATTTTTAGGTCAAAAAAGATCACCTACAACATTACAGAAATTGGGTTTGCAATTCGATTGACTGGTTTGAAGAATTCAACATCCCAAGGATGGACGACAACAAAACTAATGCCCCAAGGGTATCAACTTTCCCATTTTCATCATATTCTAACTTTTTTCGGAATACCATTCCATGGATATATGAATACCCAAGAATCTTCATCCCAAAGAGATTGACTCCTGCAATGCCCATCAAAAGAGAAGTAAATCCTTTCAGGCAGAAACAACATCGATGGGAGGATCTTCCTACTGTTATGCAGTAGACAATATCCAAAGCACTTCATCTATTCAAGAGTGGAGTGAATTTTCTTTAAGTAATTTTAATTTTCTGTTTTTCATTAAGTTGTAATGTTTTTCCTCGTTTCGTAAAGTTTTGTCATGTTTTAGGTGATTTCTTAGGTAGTCTTATTTTGGGTGATTAGGAAAACTCCAAGTGTTAGGTGAATTAGGAGAGAGTCCTGACTCCATGCCCAACTGATAAGTCACATTGGTCTACAAAAGATCATAGATTCTCAGTTCTCCTATGCGGTAATTATTCGACATGGTCACCAAACGGAGCCTAATGTTGTACCTAAAACATTTTTTTGCTTCATTAAGGCATTTTGCTTAAAATGGTCTAAACCTTGTAAAATTGTCATCAAAAGTCAGATTTTGGGAAAATCAATTATGGGCTTTTAGTCAATTTGATGTCTAGAAGATACTAGCAAAATTTGGAAATTTTGAAAATTAGGGTTTTCGGGCCCCTATTTTTAGGTCAAAACTATAAAAATTGAATCTTGTTAGAATTGACTGAAAATTATTTTGATTGGCTTATTTTACTTCATGATCACAGTGGTGAACTCAAAATTAGGAAAAAGTCAACTTAAGTCTAGTGGATTGTTTTCACTTTTTCAGGAGAAAAGGTAGGACCTCTGAGGTCATCATTGGTAGATGGCTAGATACCAAGTGTCGAAATCTAAGCTTAAAATGCTCCAGTGAAGATTCTATGGCGAGATATGTTAATGATGCTTCATCACGGAGGGGATTTTCATCAAGGTGAAAATCATCAGAAAATTTCTAACTCTGGAAAAATAAAAGAGCCCTTGGAGGCCAGGGGCACCCTAGATTTTAGAGGCTTAGATCAACCTTTTGGGATCTATCACTTCCAAGAGGACTTCTCTAGAATACCGTCAACTTCACGATGAGCCTACTAGCCAATCCAAAAGATTTTTCTAGCACTTGAAACTAGAGATTGAATAAGGAACGAGGGAGATGAAATCAATGAAAATTTGACTAACACTGGAGTAGAAAAGCTTCCCTGGAGGCCAGAGGCGTCCAACTTTTTGAGGTACCAAATGGAACTTTTTTATCAAATGATACCCATGATGTTTGTCTCAGACTTGATCAAGCTTCGCAATGAATTTGTTAGTGGGTTAATCTGAGTTATTGAACTGTCGAAAGCAAGAGTCAAACATAAGGTTTTATCATGGTCAAAAATGTCAGGAAAGAAAAAAAGCTCCCTTAGAGGCCAAGGGTGCCCAAGGTTTTGGACCCTCAATTGTATTTGTTTGGGTTAGCTCAAATGCTCATCCTATCTGTGATGCTTCCATCTTTCCCTTGCATATCTCAGTCAGGTTAGAAGACTTGTCAGTAGCCTGCAACCTGAGATTGAAGGGATTATTAGCTAGTTTGAAAAATGGCTATCTGGGAGAAAAAGCGCCCCTGGAAGTCAAGGGTGCCCAATTTTTTCACCTACCAAATGATGTTTTTAGGAAAAGTGTTCTCCAAGAGATCATGTTCAGAGTTGAGCTAGCTTCGTAGTGAACCTGTTAGCCAGCTTTGAAGTTTTTCCAAGTGTTGGAGAATGCAAGATGAAGTGAGGTGAAAATCAGGTTCAAAATGATGAAAATGCATGAAAATTGATTGTCTGAACCATAAAAGTGCCCCTAGAGGTCAGAGGTGCCCAAAATTTTGAGGCCTCAAAAGTTAGAATTAGGGTTTGGAACTATTAGGAGCTCCTTTTCAGTTTTGATCTTGCTCTTCAATGAAACTGTTAGCCAGTCTACTGAAATAATCAATCAATTGGAATTTGTGATCAAACATAGGCTTCAGTAATGTTTGCAAATGAAAAATTTCAAAATGTTTCTAAGTCTGGAGAGTTGGTGCCCAAGTCAAACTTTGAATTTTGAACTAAAGTGAGTTGGCCGCCCTATAATGAAGGAGATTGAGAACTCAACTTAAAATAATATTAAATCTCCAGTTTAACTTCTGAGTTGACCTCAACATGACGTGATTTTTACTTGCATGTGGTGAATATTTGAAGTGCATGCTGGGTGGCACCCATTTTAGGGCTTATTCTTCATTCAGTTAACTAAATGGAGGTCTAATAAGATTATTATGTCCTAATTTAGGGATTTGCATGCAAATTTGATGCCTTACTTTATAAATTTTATTTATTAAGGCATTTGGGCGTCCATTATTTTCTCGTGCAAGTAAGATCTGAAGGCAGTACAAGTGACATTTTTAGTGTTCTTCATAGTGCCAAGTCTAGATTCTTCACAAGAATTATTTTTCAAAATTCATCGTTCAAGTGCATGCACTCCAGACTACATCAAATCTAATTCAAGGCATAGGCATCATTTTTAGAGGTAGAATATAACTTTTATTTAATATCTCTAAAATTCTTTTATCTTTGTCTTAGGTTTTCTCTTGCATGTCAAAGTAAATGACATCTTTTTCAGAATCTGATCATATGGATTCACATAATTCAGCATCAGTAGCAATACCCATGTTTTTGAATTTTTCAAGAAAATTGCATTACTACTTCACATTTTGAAGTACTGTGTTTTTTTTAAGATTCTTTTACATGTGGGTCAAAAAATCAATTTTTCCAAAAACAAAGAATCTAGGTTTGTTCAGCTCATTAGCGCCAAAAAAACCCATGTGCCAGTTTTTCTAAGGAAAAATTACCCCTAGTGCCCCTACAACCCCTGTAGTTCTAATCTAAAAAGTCTTTGCATGCCTTAGTAAAACTTATTTTTTGAGTTTCTGACAATCTAGGTTGGCTTAGAATTTAATTCTCTACAAAACCCACGTTTCAGATAATTTCCTAAAATTTTTTGCTCAATTGGCTATTTTTAGCTTCGCTAGGAGCCATTTTTAGCCTTTTTTTAAGTTTTCCCAAACATATCAAACTTTATAGTCAAAATTATATATTTTCAAAATGTAGTTCAACCCAATAGAATACAAGACCAAATCAGTCTTAGTTCATGAATTTTTGAAAACCTCTGATACAGACTTGGGTCATGTTTATCTAGTATCAAATTGAACATGTTGGAAGGCATTGACAACTTGATAGTTAAGAACCTTGATTGCTCAGGTTTTCATACAACAACATCTATTCCTATCACGGTGTTTGATCTTGAGTTTGTCATTGCATGCATTAAGCATTATGACTCACCTACAAGACAAATTAGATCAACCGATGGGAGAGTCATTTGCAGCCTCAAGCCAAGGTATGTTGAGAAGTGTTTTTCCATTCCACCATGTTCAGGAAATTTTGTGATAGTCATGGAGGATTGTGACAAGATATGGTAGGGAGATAAGGAAATATCTCAGAGTAAGGTTTCCCAAAGGTGGCTTAAAATAATAGAAAACCAACTTTCCAAAGAAGCTTGGCTGTGGGGAGTTCAAGGAAAAGGGTGTTATCTTGATTACTTTGCTCAACCAGATTAGAGGTCAAGAGGAATCTCATATTTTTTGACCAGGGAAAACTTTAGTGGCAAATCTTCGCCAATTGGCGAATTCTAGGAATTGGCCAAGTCAAAATTGGTGAATTTCTCGCACCCAACATGGTGTCCAATCACCCAGATTTTATGAACTATAGGTCCAATGCATGTCCATTCGCCAATGAGTTATTTTTATGAGGCATATTTAAGCAAAAAAAAATCCATTGTCAAACTACGCATTTCAATTGGACCGACTAATATTTTCACCTGGAATCCCGAAAGCATTTAATAAAACACCTACATATTCACCAATACTATTAAAACAACATTGTATTAGGACCCATTTCGCTAATTAAAATTTACAAATAGTTGCTTGTGAAGACCCATTTTTCCAATTAAAATTTATAAATAGTTGCTCATGAGGACCTATTTCGCCAATAACATTAAAAAATAATTGCATTTGAGAACACATTTCGCCTTGAAAATTATAACGTATTGTTGTATAAGCACACGGGATTCACCAAATTTTTAATATACCATTTAAAAATCCTATAGAATTCACCAAATATGGAATCATGTATTCATATAAATACAATCGAAAGTGTCATTTATTCCTACACATTTTTTTCAGTTTTGAGGTTCTACTTCTCCATTCAGAAATTAGCGAAAGCCGAAAACATAGAATTAAAAGGTGAGTGATCATTTCTTCATAGTGTTATTAGTTATAATAATAAGTTTTAATCTCTTTTCCATTCTTGCTTCAACAAAGTGAACCTTAGAAGTTAGAACCAAACTCTGAAGTTTCAAAGTTTTCAAAACCTCTGACCCACCGAGTAGAAAGATGACCAAGAAAGACTTGCAACTCAACAAAGTGAACTATCAACCAAGTCGAAGAATCACAAAGTTATGAAAATTTAGAACTCCGTGACAAGGTTATTTAAGTCTGAGGACTAGCGACTAATTTTAGGAAAAGCCAAATATTTTATATTGTATTCCATGGTATTGAATTTGATATGTGATTATGCACCATATTTAAAGAACAACACTTATCACACCACTTATAAATTCCTATTACATTTTCATTCACACAATCTTTGATAAATCACTGACATTGAAAGGAAAATTATTAATCCATTCCTTGAACAGAAATAAATACAATCAAAAGTGTCATTTATTCGGAAGTCAGCTAAAGTCAAAAATGTAGACTTAAAGGTGATTGATCATTTCTTCATAGTGTTATTAGTTATAATAATAAAATTTCTTTATCTTTTTTCCATTCTTGCTTCAGTCTTAAAGATGATATTGAGTATGGAATGGGATCTATATTGTTATTCTCTATCCTTAAACAAGAAGACATTTTTTTCTATTTTTAATTCGAAGTGAGAGATGAATATGTCGAGCGAATCAGAGATCAATATGTCGAGCGACTCAAGCATCAAGGGTAAGGCTCATGCCACTCCTTAGGGTGGTGAAGAGACTCCTAACACTTCTCAAACTCCTTCCACTCCTCAGGGTGGTGAAGAGACTCATGTTGCTTCTTAGACTCCTTCCGCTCCTCAAGGTGGTAAGGTTCCTTCCACTCCTCAGGGTGGTGAAGAGACTCCTACCACTCCTCAGGGTGGTGAAGAGACTCCTACCACTCCTCAAGGTGGTGAAGATATTGAGAGGCTATCAAAATGCAAAAAACTTAGACATACCATACAGTCTTACTTTGGAATTGCCAAAGCTTCTCATCCATCAGGTCAAGATGGAGCTACATCATCAACTCTTCCACCAAATATTGGTAGCATTCCCAATACATCATCGCCACCGGAAGGTCAAGTTGAGATTGTCATTGATTTAAATTAAAATGTATCAAATCAGGATAGCAATACCACAAAAGATGTTCCAAGTGATACCCTGGGCCCGGTTAGCTAGAATGAGATAATTGACTTGGATAAGGATGATGATGTTGGTAGCAAGAAAAGGAAAAATAAACCAAAAAGGGGGCATGAGTGGGAAATGACAAGGAGTTTTCAACTTGGTTGGTTGTCAAAGTACCCATTCATTGAACCAGTGGGGAAATCAAACGATATTGAAAATGAAAAATTGGCCAGATGTATGATTTGTACGTGGAAATGTGGAAGAGACAAGATGTTGCAGTTAAAGATTGACACTATAGAAAAGCATATCGGTAAAGTTTATGAAAAAAAAATCATAGACGAAAAGGAACAATTAGTCGTACGATGGAAATCAAAGGAAAAATGTATTCATGTTAGGTATGTCATGGATTATGAAGTGCATCACCAAAGACTGTTGAAGCTTGGTGCATGTAAAGGTACACTTGATACTCAATTTGAGAAAGCAATGGAAGCAACAAATCTGTCAAAAATTGTTCAGATGACTGTTGTTTTTCATATTTTGTCTAGAGGGCGTCCTATGACAGACTACCCAAAATATTCTGGTTTATTATTTTTTTTGAATGTTCGTCACTATCCCTACTCACATTGGTCAATAAACGCTAGATGGGAATGGGTAAACTGTCTTGCTATAGTGGAAAAGGAAGATTTAAAGGTTAAAGTAAAAGAGTCAAATTTCATTGCATTATCTTTAGATGAAGTTACTACGGTAGATAATACTTCTTGGGTTTGTATACATTTGTATACTGTACAACAACAAGTTGGCCAAGCTCATCTTCTCTGTGTTCATAAAATGAAGGACAGTTGAACATCGCAAAATATATTTGAACTAGTCAAGAAATCTTAGAATGAAATTGCAGGTATGGATGAGTTAACAATTGCAAAAAAGTTGGTGTGTGTAGGAGCTGATGGAGTTGTAGTGATGCAAGGTCAAAGGACCAATGTTTGCATAGAGTTACAAACTACTTGTGCACCATACATGCTTGGAATTCACTGCATGACCCATAGAATGAATTTAGCATTCAAAATTGTAAGCAAGTTTCCTACAATATCAAAATTCAAAAATCTAGTCCACGAGATCCACCCATACTTCTGTCAAAGTCTTAAACGTTTCATAGAATTTCAAAATTTTGCTGAGGGAATAACACCAGGAAACAAGCTTCTCAAGGATGTCAATACTAGATGGATCTCCATGTATGGACCAGCGCAATGAGTTCTTTTAGAATATCAATCCTTGATTGGAGTGATGTACGAGCATCACAACATAGTAGACAAAGCTCCTGACCTCTTACATATATAGGTTAAGCGATATAGAGACACTCTTGAATTTAACTAGTCTTCTCCCCATGCTGGATGTGATGAACGAGCTTGTGAAGAAAGCCCAAGACAGAACTATGTATATTAATGAATATGCCAATCTATGTAAACATACATGTTTGGCCCTCGATCATCTATATCTAGATCTAACACAAGATGGCCCAAATTATTTCATGTGGCAGAAAATTACTGATTTGAATGTTCCTAATAATTATTTAAAGTTTAATGCAAGTGGGAACTTATGCATCTTTGTATGTGGATATGAGATACAAATGTACCAATGATGTAAGATAGTCAGGTGCTCTACCAGAGAAGTAGTTGTTAACGTGGAAGATTTTCAAGGCATTGTTAAATCTGTAGTTGATAATTTGAAGGAAATTGCAAAATCTCTTTCCTTCGAGATTCGTGAAAGATTCCCTTGACATGAAATACTTGAAGCCATGAGTATTGTGTTTCCTAAATTTTGGGCAAACCGAGATAATCCCACATTTTTTCATGCTCAGGTAAAAATCTTGATTGAACAATTTTCAAAAACTGTAACATACAATGAGCAGAAAATAGAAGGAATTTTGCATGAAGCTAAGCTTAGAAAACAATGTGGGAGTTTTGCAATAGCTATGAAGGACCAGTATAAATCCATGGGCAATGACAAGGCCTTTGAACTGGGGTCAATAAAAAAGGTTTGGACAAAATTAGGTCAGAGTGAAATATTGAGTAGTTCGATATCAGAATATTTCAAACTTGTTGATTTATGTCAAACAATGATATTGGGGTCGGTGGAGGATGAGATAGTTTTCAGTATATTGGGGTTTTTGAAATCAAAGTTAAGAAACAAACTAGACAAGAATTTGGAAAATTGCTTGAGGATGAAAGGATCTGCGTATAATGTCAGAAATTTTCCTTTTGAAAGGGCATTCACAATCTAGAGGTCCACATGTGAAAGAAGATGGACCAGGTTGTGCAACACTCCAATTCCAAAGGTTGGTACTGGTGGCACTGGCAGTGGCAATGGGACTCAGACATATGACATTGACAAAAATGACACAATGAATGTTGAATTTGAGACACAGTCTGAAGAAAATGAAGAGCAAACTAGGAATCAAAATCAAGACAACTCTTTTACTTTATCTAATGATGAACGTCAGTTTGAGGACCCTGATGCCATTTAGGAAATGGAAGAGAATTAGCAGCTTTTAGGTATTTATACTGCACTTCATGGAACAGTTTCCATTGTTCCATACTATAGTTGATGATATTTTATATTGTATTCAATGAAATTGTGAATCATTGCACTTCATGAATCATATTCCAAAGTCAAACTATAGTTGATGATATTTTATGTTGTATTCCATGAAATTGTGATATTTTGTATTTTATATTAGTCTGTATGTAGCATTTAATGAGGTGTTAGATGACGGTGCCTTTGAAAGGCAAGATAAGTCAATAATGTCATGTGGTCGCTAAAACTTGGAACATTAGAACCAAAGTCTGAGGTTTTGAAGTTTTTGAAACCTCTGACCCAACAACCCACTGACTAGAAATATGACCAAGAAAGTATTGCAACTCAACAAAGTGAACCATCAACCAAGTCAGGGAATCAGGAAGTTATGACAATTTAGAAATCCGTGACAAGGTTATAAAACTTTGAGGACTAGTGACTAAGCCTATTTTGCTCCCTTATTTTGAGTCTATCATCTCTCCAACTGTAACATTTTACATGAATTATTAATGAAATATGATCAATGATCTTTCATTAATCTTCTTTGTCATGAATATTATGAAAAATGCATTGATGTATGTTTTAATTTTGGCTCCAGTTTAATGAACCAGTTAAAGTACCTTGATTAAATCATTAAAGCATGAATTCATATAAATGTTTAGTGGATCTGCTAAGTAGTCATGGATATTGAGTATTGATGTGTGAATAGTATTAGTAGCATAGACAACAATGGACATCAACAATCGTTTAAAGTGTATCTAGAAGTTGAAACCACTACAAAAAAATTCTTCAAATGATATAATAAATAATACAGATAATTGAATATCAACAAATTACTGAAGTCTAAATTTGAGCTTTTAAATTGATTATCACATGAAGGAATACATAGAGGCATTGGTAATGCAAAATATTGCTCAAAGACAACTCTGCACAGAGCTAAGTTGGAACTTGAAAACTCATATTATCAAAAATTAAATCACTGCATCACGTTTTTCTAGCAACTTCCACTCTTCAGGTGTTGGAATTGTCATTTGTTCTAACTGATGTTGTTTCACTTGAAGATTTGTTAACAATTCATGATTCAAATTGGAACTTGTCTTGGATTCTTCAGTCAATTTTTTCATTCAGGGTTAGCAATGGTTTGATGGAATCCAAATAGGTCACCACATCTGGGTTCTGAGGAAACTGGTCCAAATCAATCTTCCTTGCATCCTCCACCTTCTTTCTAAAATCATTCCATCCAATGAATCACTCATTTGTGTCAAAATCCTCTGGTAAACCAAGCTCTGTGAAGTTCCTTAACTTTTCATCCACCTTCTTCATCTTGTCTGTAGCCAAATTCAAATATTTATCTATTTCACGCATTCTCAAACACTTTTCAATGATAGATGGCAACGTCATTGATGTAGCAAGTCGATTAGTAATCCCTTTTGATTTCAAAACATTGTCACTGGCTTTGTAGACTGTTTGTTGAATTTGATTTGATTATTTCTCTAATGCCAACACATTTTTGTTCTCCATTAAATATTTGTTGAGCTTCTTATGATGTTGTCTGATAGCATCAATCAATTGAAACATGCCACAAAAATGATCAATCCCCTACATTATTTCATCCCAGATCTTTTGTTTCATATGCCTCATTGTTTCTCTACAAAATGAAGATAACTTATTTTGACAAAACTTAATTTCATTTTTTGCTTCTAGTAGCTCTACCTCCAATATTTCATTTCTTTTTCTCTCCTTCTCCAATTTTTATTCCCACTGTGCATTTCCATTTGCAATTCTTAGTCTTAATTTTTATGAAGTGGATTTTTCCTCATCATATTTCTTGTTGCTCTCATCTAGACTTTGCTTCAATTCATTCACTACAGTCTCATTCTACTTATCCTTTTTGCTTGTTAATGTAGAGGTAGATTTTTTAATTCTTTTTTCTAATTCATTGCTCTTGTTATCTACTGCTTTCCTCTTTGCTTTCTCATTTGCTAGGTCTGCCTGTAAATTTTCAATTTGAGTCTGCAACCTTTTTTTCTCTCTATCTTGCTTCAACAATGATGTGTACACCAATTCATTTTTCTTCTTTTATACATTAATTTTGTCAATATTTCTGAGTCCAGAAAAATCCAATTGAAAATTGTTCACCTGGAATTCAGATGGAGCCATCTGATTTGTTGGTTTGTTTTGAACTGTGGGCACAAGAAATACGTACTCCATGATTTCTTTACTTGTGTCAAATGTGGGTAATACCATGGTTGTTGCAGGCTCTGAAGTTAGATCAAACACACTCTCCATCAGTTTCTTCTTTTCTTTTTTATTCAATTATGATTTCTTTTTAAACTCTTCAATGTAATGAAAACCTGAGGATGCAGAAACAATGGAATGCTTGAATGGTGAAGGAATAGGAGTACTTGTAGTTGCTAATGATGTCACAGCCAGACTAACTGGCATTGGGGGAGTGCCTGGAAATAACTCCTTTGTGGTGGATCCACTAGTAGTGTGACTTGGAGTTGGACCTATCAAAATCCTTTGCCTATTTTGTATGCCTTGATCGCCTGGTGCTTCTGTGGTATATTGTGTTGTCCTCTGGTGTGTAATTTGTTGTTATAGCACATGTTGACCACTACTAGTACTACACACTAAGCCCTCCACCATGGGCATGTCCTATTTGTGATTGTGTTTGACCATGAGGATGAGGATTTGAACTTGAAGCTCTAACAAATTGACCTGTATACCCTAGGTCTACTTTTTCACCTCCAACCCCAAGGATAGATTTATCAATTGGTTTTCTATGCTCTACATCTATTACCATCCAAGGGCCTTGTCTTTGGGACCCCAAAGGACCACCTTCATAACCCATTATTTCAACTATGGTTGCTCTTGTAGTAAATGCTTCTTTTGTGGCCTCACTTAAACCAAGTTTGAAATTGACATGGCTTTCTTCTTGCCTATCATCGTCACTTTCTTCATCTTCTTATTCATTTGGATGCTCTATATTCCATAATTTTCTAAACTCAAGATCTTCTTCGTTATCTCCATACTTTGTAAGAGCTCTTGGATCACCTAGGTCCTTCCTCATAGACCAAAAGGTAGTAATTTTTTATCGTGACCAATTTTTTTCTGTAACTTCCTTCTCTAGAGAATCTAGCATTTTTACTCTACTAGATGGATTATGACCTTTTTCATAAAAAAATTTGTACCTCCTAATTGTCTTTCGATGCAATGCCATAATTCTCAACAATTGTTGTACCTACTAACAATTGTTCAAAAGAAATACCATTCTCAACATCACTTTTCTCCATTGCTACTTTGACTTCATCCCAAGAATCCTTGTTTCTCAAGTTTTCAAGCAACGGTTTACTTTGATGTTGAATTCTACTTCCAGGATTCTTATTGAGCACAGTCATTGATTTAATGGTGTCACATGGATCATACTGCTAGTGATAGATAACATCAAAATCAAAAAAATTTAAAATATCATGTGCCACACTAAATGCTTTTCTCTTGAATGTCATCCCTCCACATGAAAAAGGTAAAGAAGGAAATAAGGTCTTCTTACCCTGACCGCTAAAGTGTCTTTCATCAGTACTCTGCATCTACCTTACATATTCCAAAGCAAAAACCATTTTTGTCACATGTATTGGAGGTTTGTATGGTTGTACTTTCGATCCATAAAATCTTAGCACAATATATTCTTCCATTAAGTAACAATCAACCAATTGTATTTATTTTCCTAGTTGAATGTGGTTTCTACATGACATAGGCAATCTAGGCATTGGAGTATTTGTAATTGCTTGATGTAATGGATCCAAAAAGTAGTCTACAAAATGACTGTAGTTCCTGTTGTAAATATATGCCTCAATCCCACAGGCTGAAACCTCTAAGAGAGCCAAGTTGGTGTGACATGCTTTGTGTCTGGCCGACTAGTAGTTCAAACCTTGTTGAATAGTTTTGGTCGCTGAGACCTTGTTTCAGTCTTGCCGAGTGGACCTGTCACTGTGATTTGTGGCAATCATTGTAACCCTCTGCCGAGTGGAGATCTCTGGCTGATAGGCCACTCTTATTGTATATCAGGGAGACTCTAGGTGACAAGCGGTGTCGAGGAGACCCTTGACTAAAAGACTTATCTCGATATGAAGTCTTATTGAGATTGTATGTCTCACTGATAGGGTGTTACACATGTGGTCATCAGAGTAACTCATATGCTTCGGTATGAAGTCTTGTCAATATGGAGATGTCTCACCGATAGGTATTCATTTGGAGTCATCGGGGTAACCTGGAGGCTTCGGTATGAAGTCTTAGCGACAAACAAAGTCTCGTCAATGGTGGAACATTGTGGTGTGACTTGAACACTTCAGAGTAATGTCTCAGCGATAGCGGTAAGTCTTTCCGACTATTGGATGTTTTGATATAACATAAAGGCTCGATATGATCTCTCAGCGAAGGACGATAGTCTTGCTGATGGGAATTCTATTGTCTATGTGACTTTAGAGCTTTGGTATGATGTCTCACCGATAGCGATAAGTCTTGGCAATAGCGATACAAGTGATGATCATCGGTATGAGGTCTTGGCAACAAGGCAAATTCTTAGCGATAGCTTTCTGGACTCGGTGTAACCTATTGCTGATAGTAAGGACTCTTGGCGATATCGAATGATGGGTTTGTGGCATCGGGGAGACATGGTTAGTGTCTCACCGACATGCCAACATAGGTTGAACACTTTGACCGAGTGAAGACTATCCTATGTGGCTTGTATTCGACCAATCAAAAAAGTTGAATGGGAACTGCTAGCAGTTAGACTGTTGTGGCCATTATTGAGAGGAAGCTTGACATACAGAGGCGACATGGATATACTCTGAAGTTGCAGATGATGTTCGGTTCCATGAATTGTTGTGTGGTTGTATGATCAATAGATGAATTCGAGTCTGAGAGCATTGTAATGTAAATGTTATGTACGAGGTTGATCATTGTGAATGTTGTTGTAATTTGACATTAGAAAGATAAGTCAGATCTCTGTATGTAATCTCCATTACTATAATGCAAAGTGACTTCTCTTTGTGTGGTGGGTTTTTCTCCCATAAGGGTTTTCCCACGTAAATCTGGTGTTCATGTGTGTATGTTTAATTCTTTTTTTCTGCTATTGCTTTTGAGTGTATCTTAATTGGACTGTAATTGTAATATTTAAAAGTATCTCTGCATTCTTCCCTGAGTTTTTGATGTTAGGAGAGTTGTTTTTGCATCTTATCTTTCCTTACAAGTGGTATCCGAGCCTGGCCATTTGTGTTATCCTTGTGGGTACGTTGGGTTTTTTGAGTCAATTTTGTTCAGTGGGAGTCTTGTAGAAGTTTGTTGATTCGAATTACATATTGAGATGACGAGCACATCAGGAAAGATTGAGATAGAGAAATTCAATGGCAACAATTTTGAGTTGTGGAAACTTAAAATGGAAGATGTGTTGGTTGATCGTGATCTTTGGATATTGTGTCTAGAGTGAAGCCTATAGGCATGAAGCAAGAAGATTGGGACCTTGCAGATAGCAAATCTAAGGGGCTAATAAGGCTCTGTTTGGTAGACTATGTTCTTCTGAATGTACATGAAGAGAAGACTGCATCTTCCTTGTGGAAGAGACTGGCATGTATTTATCAGGGGAAATCCTTGGTGAATAAATTATTCTTGAGAAAGAAGTTGTATACTTTGAGAATGTAGGAGGGAGGTTTTTTTGCTAATCATTTGAATGCATTCAACATGCTGATTGCACAGTTAACATCTGTGGGCATGAAGATTGATGAAGAGGATCGTTGTATGTTGATTTTGTGTTCTTTTCCATATTCTTGGGATCACCTGGTGATGGCTATTGGGAGTACAACATCCAGTTTCAAGATCGAAGATGTTGTTGCTTCTTTGTTATCAGAAGAAATGAGAAGGAAATCTTCTGAGATGGAGAAGCAGGCTCTTGCTGTCAGAGGTAGATCGAAAGATAAAGGCAAGAAGAAGGACAAGAAGTCCAAATCAAAATCAAAGGGGAGATCAAAGTCTCCTAGCAAGAAGTCCAAGGTGAAGTGTTAGAATTATGGGCAACCTGGTCATGTCTGAAAGGATTGTAAAGAGGAGAAGAAGAAGAAGAAGTATTCTTCTGACAATGATTCTTCTCATAGTGATGCAGATGCCTTCATTGCAGCCTTGGCTACGCAGGCATCATATGATGTCTGGCTGATTGATTTTGGAGCATCTTTCCACATGACATCTCATAGAGACTGGTTCACGAAGTATGAAAAATATGATGGTGGAAAGGTGTATTTGGCAAGTGATTCTTCATTGGAAATAGTTGGTCGTGGAAGAGTCAGAATTCAATTCCCTGATGGAAGAGTGAAGGGAATTAATGATGTAATGCATATACCAGGTCCGGCTCGTAACTTACTTTCTGTTAGTATGTTGAATGATATTGGAGTGCAAGTCACGTTCTTTGGGAATGGCTGCAAGATGACTAGAGGCTCTATGGTGCTAGCAAGGGTTGCTTGTGTTGGTACCTTGTTTAAGCTTGATGCACATGTTGTGCAAAGCAATAGTGTCTCTGCAAAGTCACAGAAAGCTACTCATGGAGGAAAAGAGGAAAAAGTTCCTGATTCTGTAAACTCTATGGAAGTTAAACTTCTAGCAAAAAAGACTATGCTCTGGCATCATAGGCTTGGCCACATTGATGAGAAAGGTTTAAAAACCTTGAAGAATAAAAACTTGGTTGAGGGGCTTGAAGATTGTAACCTTGAATTTGAATTATGTGAACATTTTATATATGGTAAACAACACTATGTTTCATTTTATTCCAGTCCTCATAAATCTTCTGGTTTGCTAAATTATATTCATTCTGATGTATTTGGTCCAGTGAATGTTCCTTCTTTGTCTAAGTCAAGGTACTATGTATCGTTCATTGATGATTATTCGACAAGAACATTTGTTTATTTTTTGAAAATTAAATCAGAAGTGTTCAGTCGGTTTAAGGAATTTAAGAACCTTGTAGAAAATCAGACTGGAAGAAAAATAAAATGTTTAAGGACTGATAATGGCAGTGAATTTTGTTCTGATGATTTCGAGAGGTACTGTAAAGATCATGGAATTAAAAGACATAAAACTACACCTTATACTCGGCAGAAAAATGGAGTTGCAGAAAGGTTCAACAGGACAGTGATGGAGAGAGCACGAAGTATGTTGAGTAGTGTTGGCTTGGAGGAGAAGTTTTGGGTTGAGGCTATTGCTACATCATGTTACTTGATAAACTGTTCTCTAAATTCCTCTCTTGTTGAGAAAACACCTTTGGAAGCATGTTCTGGTAAGAAGCCCTCTTTAAGACATATTCATTTTTTTGGCTGTGAGGCATATGCTCATGTGTCGTATGAGAAAAGATCTAATTTGGAGAACAAGTTTGTTAAATGTATTTTTATTGGCTATAGTGCTGGCATAAAAGGGTACAAGCTTTGGAATCCTGATACGGAGAAGGTTTTGTATAGCAGAAGTGTTATCTTTCATGAGCTGAAGCCTTCTACCTTGGATTTGCAGTCAGAGACAAAATTAGAAAACAAAAAGGATGTAGTTGAAGTTCCTCCGACACCAGATAGAGAGGAATTGAAAATTCAAAATGTACCTAAAACTGAGGAGAGCTCAAGTAGTTCTGAAAGTTCTAAAGAAGAAGAAGAACCTCAGCCTGAGAAAGTGAGGAGGTTAGCTCATGAAAGAAATCAACCTGATAGGTATGAGTTCTCTTTGATAGATTCTACTTGTGCCTATGCTTTAATTTCTAGCACTGATGAGCCTAGGACCGTGAAAGAGGTATTTAGAATGTCTGATTCAGACTATTGGTTGGAAGCCATGAATGAAGAAATGACATCATTAGAAAAGAATGATACTTGGAGTTTGGTGCCCTTGCCTAAAGGCAGAAAATTTGTTGGTTGCAAATGGGTATTTAAAAAGAAAATAGGTTTGGATGGTAGTGTGGAAAAATACAAGGCAAGGTTGGTTGCGAAGGGTTATTCTGAGGTAGAGGGAATTGATTATGTGGAAATTTTTTCTCCTGTAGCTAAGCTGACATCTATCTGATTTCTTTTGTCACTTGCAACAGTGTATGACTTAGAGGTTGAACAGATGGGTGTGAAGACAACATTTCTTCATGGTGATCTTGAAGAAGAGATTTATATGTCCCAGCCTGAGCACTTTGTGGAGAAAGGTAAAGAGAAACTGATTTGCAAGTTAAAAAGGTCTCTGTATGGGTTAAAGCAGTCACCTAGAATGTAGTACTAGAAGTTTGATACTTTTGTATTATCTTTGGGATTTGTAAGATCAAAATCTGATCATTGTGTGTATTATAAAGCTGAAAGTGATCGTGTGCTTATTATTTCTCTCTATGTTGATGATATGTTGTTCATAGGAAATAGTAAGTTGATGATTTCTGATCTTAAGTCTCAGTTGTCTGCTAAGTTCGAAATGAAAGATCTTGGTGCAACAAGGTATAATCTGGGGATGGAGATAACCAGGGACAAGAATAGTAGAAAACTTTGGCTCAGTCAGAGTAAGCATATCAAGACTTTTCTAGAGAGATTTTGCATGAATGATTGCAAGCAACTAGTTGTTCCAGTTTTGCAGGGAACAAAGCTATCTGTTGAAGACTATCCAAAATCTCCTACGGAGATGGAGGACATGACCAATGTACATTATACTAGTGTGGTTGGCATTCTTCTATATGCAATGGTCTGTATAAGGCCAAACATTACCCAAGTAGTGGAAGTACTTAGTCGGTTTATGGCTAATCCTGGAAGGACACATTGGGATGCTGTGAAATGAGTATTCAGATATTTGAAGGGCACTTCAGAATATGCTTTGTGTTGCCATGGTAACTTGGTTGAATCACAGAGGACTCTTAGCATTCAAGGCTATGTGGATTCTGATTGGGCAAGGGACATTAACAATAGAAGATCCACCAGTGGATATACTTTCATGTTGAATGGTGGTGCAGTGAGTTGGATGAGTAAGCAACAGGTTGTAGTCGCTTTGTCCACTACAGAGGTAGAATACATGGCAGAAACACACACCTATAAAGAAGCAATTTGGTTAAGACGTCTATGTTCTAACATTGGTTTTGATGCAAGGAAAATAACTATTTTTTTTACAGTCAGAGTGCAATTTGTCTGGAAAATAATCCTACTTTCCATGCCAAGACAAAACATATAGATGTACAGTATCACTTTGTACAAGATATGGTGGAGGATGGAAAGGTTTCATTAGAAAAATTGGATACTCTGAAAAATGTTGCCGATGCATTGACGAAGCCAGTGAGCACAGACAAGTTCAGGTGGTGTTCCAATTCGATGGGCCTTAGTGCCCATGAATGTCAGTAGTTTTTTTATGCTCTAGGGGTACCTGTGTGATCTTCGTCAAGTGGGAGATTGTTGGAAATATATGTCTCAATCCCACAGGCTGAAACCTCTAAGAGAGCCAAGTCGGTGTGACATGCTTTGTGTCTGGCTGACTAGCAATTGAAACCTTGTTGAACAGTTCTAGTCGTTGAGACCTTGTTTCATTCTTGCCAAGTGGACCTGTCGTTGTGACTTGTGGCAATCATTGTAACCCTCTATCGAGTGGAGATCTCTGGCCGACAAGCCACTCTTATCGTATATCGGGGAGACTCTGGCTGACAAGCGGTGTCGGGGAGACCCTTGGCCGAAAGACTTATCTTGGTATGAATTCTTATCGAGATTGTATGTCTCACCGATAGGGTGTTACACATGTGGTCATCGGAGTAACTCATATGCTTCGGTATGAATTTTTGTCGATATGGAGATGTCTCGCCAATAGGTATTCATTTGGAGTCATCGGGGTAACCTGGAGGCTTCGGTATGAAGTCTTAGTGATGAACGAAGTCTCACCGACGGTGGAACATTGTGGTGTGACTTGAAGACTTCAGAGTAACATCTCAGTGATAGCAGTAAGTCTTACTGATTGTTGGATGTTTCGATATAACATAAAGGCTCGGTATGATCTCTCAGCAAAGGATGATAGCCTTGCCGATGGGAATTCTATTATCTATGTGACTTTGGAGCTTTGGTATGATGTCTCACCGATAGCGATAAGTCTTGGCGATAGCGATACAAGTGATGATCGTCAGTATGAGGTCTTGGCGACAAGGCGAATTCTTAGCGATAGCTTTCTGGACTCGATGTAACCTCTTGCCGATAGTAAGGATTCTTGGCAATATCGAATGTTGGATTTGTGGCATCAGGGAGACATAGTTAGTGTCTCACCGACATGCCAACATAGGTTGAACACTTTGATCGAGTGAAGACTATCCTATGTGGCTTGTATTTGACCAATCAGAAAAGCCGAATGGGAACCGCTAGTAGTTGGACTGTTGCAACTGTTATTGAGAGGAAGCTCGATAGACAGGGGCGACATGGATATCCTTTGAAGTTGCAGATGATGTTGGGTTTGATGGATTGTTGTGTGGTTGTATGATCAGTGGATGAATTCAAGTCTGAGAGCATTGTAATGTAAATTTTCTGTACGAGGTTGATCATTATGAATGTTGTTGTAATTTGACATCAGAAAGATAAGTCAGATCTCTGTATGTAATCTCCATTACTGTAATACAAAGTGACTTCTCTTGGTGTGGTGGGTTTTTCTCCCGTAATGGTTTTTCCACGTAAATCTGGTGTTCATGTGTGTATGTTTAATTCTCTATTTCTGCTATTGCTTTCGAGTGTCTCTTAATTGGACTGTAATTGTAAAATTTAAAAGTATCTTTGCATTCTTCCCTGAGTTTTTGACGTTAGGAGAGTTGTTTCCGCATCTTATATTTCCTTACAGTTCCTTCGAGAATCATCCAACCTCATAACAGTGGTCCATTCATATACTAGATTCATTTTATTTTGCTTAGGATTACTATTACCATAGGGTTGAATCTGAAGCTTGTTGGTCTGAAACATTCCTCTAAATTTGAATAGAAAAAGATAGCACAAGTAGTTTGTGAACCTAAATATCTTGGTGGAACCTCCTTTAATCATTAAAAATTGTTTATGCATGGATTCTACAATGTGCTCAATAAAAATTATGTTTGGCATGTGCAACACCATAGTGGATATTATACACCATTTTAAGGAGGTATGCACCCACTTCCAAATTGCTATCCAGTCTGAGGAAAAATGCTAGCATGGAAATAGTATTTTTGAACCCATGGTTTAAAAATATCCAAATCATAAGGAGGCTTATGATCACCTTTCAATTTGTTTCTATCCTGAACTATTCTATTTAAGAAAGAATTTTTCTCCATTTCATCCACTGCTTCATAATCACTAGCAAGCTTTTCTAGGTCAATGTGGATATTTCCAAATTCTTTGGTTGTAAACCCCAAGGCCAACACTTTTCCAAGTTCTTCTGCATTAATGGATAACAGTTCTTATTTGCTATCTTTATTAACAATTTATCTTTTGTTATCATCATAATTTAGGGCACAAACCATGATAAATTCTAGACAAGGGAAAACCTCATGTAACATCATGCGCCCTAATCCAGTTACCCACGGTGCACTGATACTATTAACTTGCATTTTCTTTGTAGCCTTATTCTTAGATGAAAATATAAGTTTTGAGTTACTCCTACTATAGGTTTCAAGATCATAAATATCATGGTATTCATTAGTGAAACCTGGGGTTTTAAGCAATTTTGCATAATGTATTTTTTTATCCGACATTCCTCTAGTGGTATTGGTGGTATACATGCTAATACAATCAACAATATGAAATTTGTGAATTCCCTATTAGTCCTTAATTTTTCTTCATTATTAAGCCTCTTACTCTTAACCCTAAACCTAAACTTCAAAGTTTGACAAAATAATATTTTAAGAAACGTCAAGCGATGAAACATAGCCACAAGAATAATTTAACTTACCCAAATTTTGAATTTTGATTCTTGAAGTTGAAACTACGTTGAAGCTTGAAACTGGGTTACTAGAATGGCTTTGTTGGAAGTGGAACTGTGGAACCCAGAACAGGGTGGTGCACTACAATGAGCAAACTGAATGACACTGAAACATCTACTCGTTACTTACGGACTACACAGTTCACAATTAGGTAGTACAATGTACATGGCTGACAACATTTAAAACAAGCCATTAAAAACAATGTTTTACTCCTCAATTGACAACAAATTCTAAATTGTTGATCTCTATTAATCTAACAGTTATAGGGTGATTCTGGAGGTTTAAGTTCGCAAGCGTAGCGCTCTGTGCATTTCATTCTGGAATGCAACAACAACCATACATCAAATGTTAATCAAACAGTTGAGTAATTTATGATATAAATAATAAACATAAAACATGTGTTTTAAATTTGCTTTAAAACATGTGTTTTAAATTTTCTTTAAAACATGTGTTTTAAATTTCTTTAAAATTTAATGCGCTAGGATTGACATCAAGGCCAAGGGACCAAAAAATTAACATTTGAAAGGCCTTAATAAAGTGAATTACAATGTCACATTAATAGCACATTGCACAACCATTAATAGCACTTAATTTGTAAAGGACTTAATAAAATGAATTATAATGTCACATTAATAGCACAACCATTTATTTTATTATAATTGAATTACAATGTCATGTTATTACATAGTACAAATACAAATGTAAGCACAAGCACCAAGCTTCTACTGGATCGCTGATGAAAAGTTGAAAACGTAAATGTGATACATGTATCTCTAAAAATAAATGGAACTATCAGGTCAACCATGAGCTCTGAAAATTAACACATGGGACTTGTCGAGTCAGCCATACGCTCTAAAAATAAATGCATGGGGAAAGGGGCCTGATCAAACTAGGGAAATGGGAGCTGGGAAGATACAAAATGTACTTAGCCCCTTTCATAACCAGACTGATGCAAAAGATGAGGGCTAGTAAAACTGCTCCCATGCAGAAGATGAGCACTATAATTAAATGCATGGGAATTGCCTGGGAAACCACACAGATGATGAGGGGTAGTAAAACTGCTCCCATCTTCTACTTGCAGCCTCCATGCATTGGGATAGAACTTATGTCCATCAGAGCTCCTCATCCTGGTTCAAAACTTGTCTAAGAAGTCAAGTGAACCAAATCAACTTCTTTCCAATTCCACCCATTCTGAACTTGAAAGAAATTGTTCTTTTACTCTGTAACTACATAACTGGAGGCAGAAGAATTTAGAGCATCCCCAATAATACCGCATCATCTTCTTCCTGAATCCTTATTAAGTTATTAACCCTACAAAATAAAAACCCTTATGACAATTAAATGAATGATTTTAGTTATTCTCACTATCCTTATTTATGGGCCAAAAGGGCCACTACCAGCCTAGTACCTTGTACACCTCACATGTGTCATGTGTGAGCTCTGAGGTTGTGTATAATTACTACTGACTACTTAGTAATAATTGTGATTCGTGCAAACCAAAAATTCAACTTAATCGGTACCTCAAGCTGGCTACACGCAAAGTTGCAAACTATAGCTCAAGTTGACAAGCTGTCAATTGTCAAAATCAGCAGTGCCACGCAAGCTGTCGATTGTCAAAATCACTGGATTATTAACATTATCATCTATGATTCTATAGTACTTTGCGCAGTTTTCCATATAAAGCTATCAAATCAATCACTTTGGCTATTCATATGGTATTAATCTACGTCGTCACCAAGTACCACAGCCAAATTGAGAAAAGAGTACTTCGATGCATTGAAAATAGAGAATTAAATGTCTTGTTTTACCTTAATGGTTATCAATTTCCTAGCTAATAAGTCACAATAAATTTTTCTCACTTATGATCAAAACTATATGTTGATTTCTAAAACCAATCATTAATAAAATCTCAACCATTGATTTATGAAAATCTAATGGTTCTACTGTTATTCTGGAGGTTTCAACTCGCAAGTCTAGTACTTCAAGGATTTACTTCCGGAATGCATCTATATTCATCCATCAAAAATTCATTGAACGTTCCATCTTTTAAAACAAACTTTATGCACGTGCATAATTTAAAATGGGGAGATTGCTAGGTTGACGAGACTCGACCCTCGGGATTGAAGAGTTAATATTTAAGGCTTTTTCATAAAATATTTTGGTCTAACTTAGGAAATATTAAATGGTAAACAAGAGCAGGATGACCGACAGACCTAAATAATTAATAAAATCTCAACCATTGATTTTTTAAAATCTAACGGTTCTAGTGTAATTTTGGAGGTTTCAATTCAAAAATCTAGTGCTTAAGAGATATACTTCTAGAATGTAACTACAACCATCCAACAAAAATTCATCGAATGGTCATGGTCCATAATGTTGCGTGGTTGCTGAAACTTGGAACCTTAGAACCAAAGTCTCAAGTTTCAAAGTTTTCAAAACCTCTGACCCACCAACTACAAAGATGACCAAGAAAGACTTGCAACTAAGGTTAGGAAAATTTGCACTGACACTTCGCCATTGCATTTTTTTATTAGTTTGATATTATGTTTAAATAGCCAATGAAATTTATTTTTTTGTTTGAAAAAAAGTTTTAATCGCCAACAAAATTATTTTTTCTGGTTTGAAAATAGGTTTAATTTTCCAATCAAAATATTTTATTGGTTTGAAAATAGATTTTAATCGCCAATGGAAAATTTGTTTTAAAAAATTTGCATTTCGCCAGGATTTTCCACAGACTTCTAGCGATTAGAAAAGATTTGCCAATGGACATTATATTTTTTTCACGAAAAATGAAAAAAATTGCAACTAAAATTAATATTTTTATCGGGAAGTATACAAGATTCGCCAAGATTTTACACCTTCGCTGAGGGGGGGAGTTCTTAAAGTTTTCCATGTTTCTGACCATGGATGTTTTATGTCATTTCCTAGATTATCAATAGTATGGAACACTTTCACTGGGCTATGTTGATCAGTGAGGTTCTTCACCAGCAAATCACAGGATTCCTTAAAATCCATGAGTTTCACATGGTTTCTTATCTTGTCTACCTAATTGCATTTCAAGGCGTGGACAAAGATTTTGGCACCACAAGACTCCCTAACACTTGTAGGGTTTTTCACCTAAAAGGAGAGAGGTAGGCCAAAATGTGCAATGTCCCCACTCAAGACTAATGCAAATATGAATGGAATATGTCTATAATGTTCTAAATGCAATAAACTGATAAAGGAAATGAATTATTAATGCAAAACTTAAGAAATGCTTGAGATGTTTGAAAACACAATGTGATATACAAAATGATCTAAGAATGCAAACAAACTCTAACAGAACTGAATGAAACTGGAGAGGTGCACCTGGAAACTGGAGTGTGATGCAAAGAGGCTCTGGAATCCTATAGAATTTGTTGTTGAAGCCAACTAGGACACTTACGCCAAGCTGGGCGACTTAGTCCTATTTCGAGGAGATTCTATCGGAATAGGTTTCCACCAAAAGGGTATCCAAAAATGCAAAAAACACTTTTTAGGCCTGGAAGTGGGACTAATTCACCACTAATGGCAACTTATTCCACATTCAGCTTTCAGGAATTTCAAAGATGCAATTTGTAGCTCTCAGTCTGCACTTTGGTTCCTAACTTGTGTTTGGTTATGAATTTGTAGAATTCAATCTGTAGGTGATCTCCAAGCTTCTCTTGGGGATTTGTTGACTTTTAGTGACCTTGATGAAATTATGATACCTTTTAACACCTTTCTCTTTGACAAATCTACATACAAGACCTGCAAAACACACATGCAAAGAGGGGGAAAAGGGTTAAGGGTTAGTGAATAGGGGTTTTCCTTGGTCAAACCCCAATTTGGTAATTAAACCCTTGAAAATGAAATTAAATGGAAAGAGAATGATGAATGAACAAAATGCAATGCTACAACTCACCAAACCCTTGATGTAGAAATTTGAAGATATGCAAGTGGAAGCTCCAATGAATGTAGACTTGATAGTGCCTAGAATGCTTGAGAATGATCAATGAGTGAATGAATGTATGTATTTGAAATTTTGAATGAATGGGGGTGAAAACTAGAGGAAAACACTTTATTTATACTTGATTATACAAAATTTCCCAAAAATAACACATAACAGGCCGACCTTACGATCTAGAAAATAATATCTGACTAAAATTTTAAAATAATTTTGATTTTTGTACCAAGTGGGACTAAGTCGCCCTTAGTGGCGACTTGGTCCCACCAGGGAAATTTTAATGGGTGTCGGGAATTAAATTGTATTTAATGATATTTAACGGGATTATTTTTTGAAACACACTTAAGTAGGGATTGTAAGTGTATTAAGGGGACATTTAAACATAAGAAAGGGTCAAATTATTGATGACAAGCCTAGAAAAGCATGAAAGTTTGTTAAAACACTTTACAACACTTTGAGATAAGGCTTGGTAAGTGATAAAAAGAGGTTATTTAGGTAAATTATAATAATAAGATCCTAGAAAAGTGTGAAAGTGGGTTACAACACTTCACAACACTTTTACAAGGCATCATAGAATTCTTATTGATTCACAAAGACCCAAGGCCTAATGTGAATGTGTTGACCACATTACAACATTAAATCAAGCCAAAATCACAATGAGGGCCTAAACGGGAAGAAAAATTCGAAGGCTTACTTTTTTCCATGTCCACATTTAGCCCCCGCTTTAGCGAGAGGATGAACCTACTTCAAACTCACACTAAAGTATCCAAAAATGCAATCAAGAGGGGTTCCAATGAACTAATGCTAGCAAGATGAGACAACAACGATCAAGAGGGATGATCAAGCCCCCATTAAGAAGATCCCATGGCAAGCTAAACAAAAGCACAAAGGAACACACAAGAGAATAATGTAAATGAAAGGGAGAGAAGGAGAAGGAAAAAGAGATTGTCAGATCAAGCATCAATTGTTTGTCCATCCCATTGTGGATTAGATCTAGGTTGTTTGTCTGGAAAGAAAATGCATACTCACTTTGAGGTGACGGAACTCATGGCTTTCCACCAGGTTCAAGAAGGCCTAAAAGGTGAGGAACATACACTCATGCCTGGTATGCACTCACACACACGCAGGTGGCTATGGGGAAAGTCATGCCTCAGAATGGGCTTCTCACTCAACCGTACCAAATTTATACCTCCTGATAACTTTGATAAGGTGCCACAAAAGAAAATGACTTTTCGAGCTTCATGAGACAAGCAAAACTCTATATGCTTGGAGCTCATGAACAAACGCAATGGCACCACATGCATGCAAGTTGTGTTATGCAAGGTGGCCATATAAAAAATGCAAAATGAAAAAATGAAAAGAATTTTCAAAGGAGTCTTGCTTAGTTCATGTGAGGTCTTAGCGTAGGGAACAGTGTATCTAATGTCTCCAAGAGAGGACCAATCAAAGAATAGAAGATTCACAACTTGGGGGATGCAATGTGTCACATCAATTCACCAAGAGGAATGTAATATATGCTAAAATAGATCACACTCATGAAGGAAATCACACCTAATGTCGTCCACAAAGTGAAAAAATGCATCGTATGAAGTAACGAGGTTGCACTAAGAACCAATAAAAAGAAAAAAAATGCAAAATGATAATGCCAATGTATGCCTCCACTTTAAAGGAATTGCTACACACCATACTATGAGCAATTACTTTAAAGTAGCAAATGAAAAATACAAACAAAAAGGAAGACACGAGAGCCAAATTGGAAAGCCCTATGCCAAGTCATATGTTTACAAGTAAGGTTGTGTCATACAAAGGAAAGTAAAAAGAAAAAGAAAGGGGATGCCCCCAAAATCAAAACACCAAACACATAAGGGATCTATGGATTTGGGGTTAGTATGTTCATTGTTGCAATGTTGTTTAGAGAGCTCGGAACTGACATCACTCCCCAAATACATAGAACTGGAAGAATGACACAAAGAGCAAAACAAAGAAAAAGAAAGAACATTTTGGGTCAAGATGGAAGAGACATAGGGTGTCTCAATGCTTTGTATCATCCCCAAAAGGAAAACACAAGCCAAATTAAAAAAAAAAGGCGAAAGAAAATAGAAAATATTTTGGGTCAACATGAAGGAGACACAAATGTCTCAATGCCTTGTGTCATCCCCAAAAGGAAAACACAAGAAAAAGAGAAAAGAAAAGGCAAAGAAAAAGAAAAGGGGCCTTTTGGGTCAACATGAAAGAGACATGAATGTATCAATTCCTTCAATCATCCCCAAAAGGAAAACACAAGAAAAATACAAAAGAAAAGGCAAAGGCGATGTACAACATATAGAAGAATGAAGGTACAAATAGAGGAATTTCACAAAGAGAGAGAACATCAAACAACACATCACGGGGGAACACATTACGCACATGAAAACACCCAAAAGAAAAAGAAAAAGAACATGTCAAAGACTAGTAATGCAAATGCGATTCATCCATCAAGCAAGTCATCCTCCTCCCAATCTCAATTGGTAAAAGTAGAAGGTGAATAATGTTGCTAATGGACAATGACAAAGGCATTACTAGGACAAAGCTAGCAACTTCATGCCCCCACTAAGTGCAAGACAAGAATGAGTTGAGGTAGGTGATGGGAAAGGTCATGTAATAGTGAGAAGGGAATATTATACAACTATTACGTGAGGAGGAATTCAATGGTGGTTTATGGAATTATTGGATAGCAATTATCACCATCAAAATGATACTTGTTTAGTATTTCTTTCAATTGGCAACACTCATCACTTCTATGTCCAAGAACGCAATGATATGCACAATGTGGAACATTAGCATCTTTAGGATAGATCACCAACCTATTCATAGGTGGTAATAGTATGAGTCCTTTGTTTAAAATTATTTGCAAATTCCTTTCACATTTAGGTGGTGGACAGAGAAGAAACTTTAATTTTTGTAACTTGTAAGGTCTTTTGCGTTTGCTAGATTCATCCTTTTCTCAAATGGAAGGAGGAGGACCTAAAGTGATCCTCTCATCCTTGTCATTGTTATTAGGTAAGGGTTGCTCTTGAGGAAGGACATTCAGATTGGGAGGGGAATCAAAGATCACTGTGCCATCATCATGAAGTCTCCAATATTCTTTAGGAGGCTTGTTGTCATGAGAGGGATCTTGATATCCTAACCCTGTTTTGTTATCATCTTTTCAATTTTTCTCTAAGAGTCGATGAATGTCATGTTCAGTTGTTGCATCACACTCTTGTTTTCTTAAAATGGTAAAACCTTTGCCATAGTTTTCTTCAAGGTTGATTGGAGTATTGGTGACTTTGTCATCATAGAATGGTTGAGTAGTTGTATGTTTAGAAGAACTAGGTTCACTTGGTGGAGGGAACTTAGGTCCTTCGTTTGTTTTAGGATGTAAGTAACCAAACATATCAGGAGGTGATACTGTAGGAAGGTCTTGTTTCATAAATGGAAAAATGATGCATTAGCTTCGAGGTTGTCAAGGCATTTGTTTAGGAACTTATTCATGTTGTCACCATCTTCCCCAATGATTTCAACATCATGAGGAGGACATTCATGAGGAGTTGAAGGAGCATGAGTAAGTTCAATGTCAGTAGGATCAATTCTAAAGGTACAACTTGACATGTCAACTAAGGCTTTTAATGACATCCAAAGCTTATTAAAACACATAGCCATGATGCAAAGGAATGAAAAGAAACTAAGTCCAAGAAATGGAATAAAACAACAAATCTGGATATTGTAACAAAAATGCAATAAAAAAAATAGAAATGCATAAAATGATCTAGAAATGACAGGAATTACAGTGCAAAATGTGCAAGTGGACTAAGTCGCCAAGTGTGGCGAATTAGTCCAAGTAATGATTTTTTTGATAATTTTCAAAAAAATTAAATGGAATTTTATGATTTTTAGGTTTTCAGATGCAAGTATAATATGAAAATAAAGAATTGTTTGAATTTTTAATGAAATGCAATACAAAAATGCAAGCTATATGAGCTTTTCACGAATGTATTTTTTTTAAATCCTAGGATGCAATTTAAACAATGCAAGCTATTACTAGGATGTAAATACGCTTGAAATTAGAAGTAAAATGTTTTAAAAACAGGTTCACCAAAATGTGGACAAAGATTTTGGCACCACAAGACTCCCTAACACTTCTATGGTTTTTCTACCTAAAAGGAGAGAGGTAGGCCAAAATGTGCAATGTACCCATTCAAGACTAATGCAAATATGAATGGAATATGCCTGTAATGTTCTAAATGCAATAAACTGATTAAGGAAATGAATTTGTGATATAAGAGGGATTCACTACACACGGGTCTCTCCTTTCTTGAGAGATCACCAGGGAACGAACTTCCCTTATACACCTCGAGATATCGAATTTACAAAACAATAAAGAACTAGAATTTAGTTATGCCTCGGGAAAATCCACCAAAGACCCTGAAAGAGAAAAACTAGGATATTTCTATCTCAGAAGAGGGAGCTCTCGGCCAGAGGACATCAGTGCAGTTCTAGGACACCAACGCGGTGCACTGTCATCTAAAGTGCGCACTGGCATCTTGAGCAACAGAGAACTCGGAGACTTAAACAAACAAAAATAAGCCTTGCTTCTAAGCTCAATGGTAAGTCGTACTGAACTATATGGCTAGTCAAAAAACTAGAAACTGAAATGAATACAAGGATGCTTGGAGAAAGCTTACCTTCCTCTGAATGTCTGAATCTTCACTACAAGCTCCTTTTCATGACCTACACACAAAAGAATGAGAGGAAAGTTGTTGGGTGGTTGTATAGGGGTCTACCTCAGTCAGACCTCACTTTGGTGTTCCCACCTCCACAGATAGCCAAGTTTGAAAGGAGTGTTAAAGACATAAACAAAGCATGTGGTGAAAGAAAAACCCGCTTAGGAGTAGAACCCGCACCACGAGAAGCGTGTGGTGAAAGCAAAGCTACTCAGGAGTAGAACCTACACCACAAGATAGTAAATGAGAAAATATGAAAGGAAAGAGAGAGAGAGAGGAGAGAGCATTACCCATGGTCTTAGGCCCTCTCTGGAGCACACGGACACATTGTTGAGTGCTTGCTTGAGAGCTAAATTGTAGCTACTGGGAGGACCTCAGTCCGACATCAGTTCTCTTGTGAGAGAACTGCTATCAAAAGTGAAGGGATCTCAAAGTTGGAGCAAAGTAGCAAGAGAGTTTGAGTGATGTCTTCTGACCCCCAAATGAGAGCCAAAAAGGGGTTTTTATTGCTTACAAGGGTGGAAAAGAGTCGTTACTTTTGGAGTGTAACTACCAGGACATGTGTCTCAAGGGTTAGCCTTCCAGATTCCATGTTTTGAACTCGGGAAACCGCTAGGATGCTAGCGCGCTACACATTCGTCTAGAGCATAGATTCTTGAAAAATGCATTTCTAGGCTTTTGTCGCTCAGTCACTTGTCCATATGGATTTAGAATTACAAAATTCTAACCCATGGGATTTTGTCATTAATATCTCAAGGCATCATAAATGCTAGGCAAAAATGCCAAAATGTGGAATTTCCCCTAGGTGCAATTCTATGACATTACATTTTTCCCCCACTTTAGTGGGCTCAATTTTGCAAAAAATAAGCCTCACTAAAGTAGAAAAGAAAAAAACTCATACAAATTTTAGAATTTTACAGATTTTCCTACCAACAGAGAGAGACCATAGCGGCCACCAAAGTTGAGCTAACCGGTACTGAAGGTGCACCCAGCATCTGAGCTTAAAAAATAGCATTAGAACGATCGTAAAAAACTGTTCAAAGTGTTATCCTGCAAAACTCAAATTTTGGGTCAGCTCCAAAAAATTAGAAGAAAGCTATTATGGAGAGAGGATTGATCATGAAAAAGTCATTGATTTAGAAGAAAAATATGATCAAGAGACGACTTTATGCCCCCTCCAGAGTTTTCCCCCAGCCTGGTGAGGCAAATTTAGGAGAAACTAGGGAGCCACAAACTCTAGGAAAAATGGGCCCCAGGGGGGTCTATATATACGTAGGTGGTCCCCTAGAAGGGTCATTTTCACTATTCATTGTGAGCAAATTGTTGGCTTTTGTGAGATAAAATTCAACTAAATATTGAGCAGTAGAGAGTATGATGTGTTGAGATTGGAGCAACTATGCCATGACATCACTCAGGGTCGTGAGGTGGATGAGGTAGGCTGCAAAACCTCTTTTTTTATGATTTCTAGCTCATTTTTTAGAATTTTCCCATTGGCAAGGTGCGCAGGCATCTTTTTTCTGCACCTTAGTCTGAAATACGCGTTGTCGTCTCTAACAAGAGCTAGAGTATTGGCTCTGCATTTTCATCTCCAAGGTGACCATGGTGGTTAGGAGACGTATGCGTGACACGCAGACGTCTACGCATCACGCATAATTTTTGTTTATTTTTCCTTATTTTTATGCAAAATGTCAATGCCCTGATTTAATTTTTTTGCTACTTCTTTTTGTAGGAGTACTTTAATATTTGAGAGCATCCGGGAGGGTGAGTATTTTGGCTTGTGTGTGAGTAGAGGGACTATTTATCTGAGGATGAGGTCACACTTCAGGAGTGGGTCAGTCTCTGGCACATATTCACCATGCCAGAGATGAGATACCATGAGTGGATGTTGACAACCCTTATGGAGGGGTGGGATGCCACCACGTCATCTTTCCGTCTACCATGTGGAGAGATGTCTTTCACACTCGAGGACATCTATCGGATCCTCGAGCTACCCATCTTTGGACAGTGGGTGGCTCTCAACGATACACGATCAATGCGAGAGCAGACAAAGGGGGTCCTCTACTGCACAAGGAGGACGAAAGACAATGATGATATGGGTCATATCTATACGCACTAGTATGACCATGCAAGGACCACTGCACCATAGATCTGTCGAGTTATGTTTGTGACTGTTGCCTTTCGGATCATGATTAATGGGCGAGGCTCACACCTACACGGGGGCCTCATCCATACTATCAGAGAGATGGTGGAGCATAGGACCATTTTTTCCTGGGGGCACAACATGTTAGCGCACCTCTATCAGGAGCTAGGCTGGTACGTACACTATGAGTATCATAGCCTCACAACATGCACACTTTTGCAAGTGTGGGCCTTCACCCAATCATGTGCACCCCGCTGGTTAGTTTTCCCCAGCGATGGTCGTATCAGACTCCCATGGCCCACTAGTATGACATGATTGGCTAGTGGAGATTCATAGATTTACAATTTTTGAAATTACAGTTCAAAACTCTCACTGCGGATGGGGTCCGGTGGAGACCCTACCAATTTTTCAGGTGGGTGGATGATAGCAAGTACCTAAGGAACCTACAACGAAATAATTTTTTGATCGGAGGGATTTTGTTATAGTACCCTACTACTAGAGTCGGGTTATGTGGCAGCATGGCTGACCACAGACCATATCAGTAGACGTGCCCACCTACACTAAGGCCCATAGGAGTGTAGCGAGGGTTGGGGACTGCCCTCACCCCATTATTACGTATATCATCCCCTTAGATGATGATGATCCTGACAGTGATCTGCTGCCCATATCGACAATAGATAATGTCAGGGTAGCGATCAACTTTACGCGGTGGTGGGAACGGCATCATCCTGCTCATGTGTTCGACGAGGGTGCTCCAAGAGGGGCCCTAGTCCACAGGAGGACTTACTAGCCTAACCGTCATAGGATAGGAGGAGAGGTCGGAAGTAGGCCGAGGATGAGGAGGAGGTGGCACCACTGAGGTTGAGGCGGTAGAGGAGGTCGGATCCCCCACCAACTACCCCTATCACTTCGGTACCACCATCTTCTACTACAACTATGGCGCTAGCGGCACTAGGAGCAACCACCAAGGCTGACAGCATAGGTCCTAGCACCGATCGTCACCTTGACCCGACATGGAAGCCAGGGAACCCATGTATACGAGATATATTGTTTATATTTATGTACTTTCAATTATTTTTCTTATGATGTATATATACGCCATGTGATATTGATACTCCCTTCTTTCTTTGTGGTTGCAGAGGATGCATAGGGATGGACTAGGCTCATAGCTCAGTTTATTTCGGAGGTCGCCCTTGTTGTGTTGATCCAGGGATCAATCATCAAGGCTTATTGGCTAGCATCTGCAAAATGTCATACCCCCAGCTTTGAGCCAATTGTGCACCTGAGGACCACTTATGAGAAGCGGGGTGTGGAGATTGTCCAGCTTACTTTAGAGCTGATGATTGTATAGGGGCAATGTGACCAATTATCAAGGGAGCTACAGACGAAATTCACCAAGCGAGACATGGTAGTGAGGAGGTTTGATGCCACTGAGTAGGCACGTGACACCCTCCAGAACTGTCTTGATGACCTTGACAGGAAGTCGGTAGCCATGAGCCTGACAGAGGTTCAATGACTGCGAGACCAATTGAGGCTGGCAAAGTTGATGATATCCTCCCTACAAGGGAAGATCAAGGGGATGCAAGAAGCTTTATCTGCATCATGCTCCCACCGTTCACACTCCATGACCACTATTCATCCCCTTCCCAGGTTTGCAGAGCATCCACCAGAGCCAGAGGGCTCCGGGAGCCATGCACCGCAGTGATCAGGGACATCATCATCAATTTTATATATCATTTTTGTATCAAGATACATACATACATATATACTTGTAGATCTTTTGTATAGACACATATTCAGTAGCCACTCATTTTTTATAGTAGTGGCCTGATACATGTATATGACATTGGATACGTACATTGTGTGTATATATATATGGATACATCAATTCTGATCACATGGCATTGTTCATTTGGATGTGTATGTTCTTTATCTTTTATGTATGTTTATGTTATGGATGTTATATGCTCATATGGATGTATATTGTCATTAGATGCTAAGATGATTTAATATTAAACACACATGATTGTTAATTAAATACAATGATGATCTAATGGTTTTGATAGACGTAATGTGATGCACAGTCATTCACAACACAAAATTTTCATAATGTGTTAATGAATAATGTCAACATATGTAGTGCTACTACCCTCTTGTAGAGAGAGCACCATAGAGATGCATCGCATTAACAGGCTCTTTTAAAGGTGTTCCATCCATAGATGATAGTTTGTAGGCACCTGAACCATATACAAAGATCACAATGTAAGGGCCTAACCAGTTGGGACTGAATTTTCCTCTTTGATCAGGTGGCACATTTACATTCCTCTAGTTTTCACAAAGAACCAAGTCCCCTATTTTAAAAGTCCTAGGAAGCACACTTTGATTATATTTCCTAGATAACCACCATTGATAAGCTTTAAGATGTTTGAGGGCCCATAAATGGCGCTCATCGAGAATCTCTAGCTGATGCAAATGGTTAACTCGGTAGGTTTCATCATCAATTAACCCTTTAAGGGAAAATCGTAAAGACGAAATTTCCAACTCCAAAGGCATTATAGATTTGACACCATACATGAGGTTGTAAGGAATTTTTCTTGTAGCCATATGAACACTTGTGTGATAGGCCCACAAAGTGTACGTCAGTTGCATGTGCCAATCTTTACCATGCTTATTAACTGTCTTACGAAGAATAAGCTCAAGAGTTTTGTTAGACGCTTCCACCTAACCATTAGATTGTGGATAGTACAGTGTGGAAAAACTATGCTGAATGTGGAATTTCTTGAGGAACTGCTTCACTTCCTTGTTCGTGTACCATTTTCAGAAACAAGTGCAGCAGGAAATCCAACTCGAGAAATGATGTTATTCATGAGGAAACTACAGATAGATTCAACGTTCATGGATCGGAGTGGGATGGCTTTGACCCATTTCATGAAGTAATTTGTAGCGTGATGACTAAGGTATGTCCCTTGGAAGAAGGAGGTGATATTTTTCCAATGATATCCAACCCCCATTTTGTGAACGACCAAGGGGAGGTTTGATTCTATAATTCTTGTGCAGGTGCATGAATAAGACAAGTATGTTGCTGACAATGAGGGCACTTCTTAACAAAATTGAAGAAATATTGTTCCATCATTTTCCAATAGTACCCCATGTGTATCAGTCTCCTTTCCAAGGATCTACCACCAAAGTGTCCACCCCTGGAGCCTGCATGGGCTTCTTTAAGGGCAAGGGGTATTTCCATTTTAGTGAGACACCTGAGAAGCAATCCATTATAGGATTTTCTATAAAGGACATCAGACAGAATAACATAACAAATTGAAAGCTTTCTTATACGAGTGTGATCGTTCTTCGTCACATCATCGGGAAAGTTTCTTGTCTTTGGGTAGTTATAGATATTAGAAAACCATTCTCCAGAGTCCACATGGGAACATACAAGGGACTCAACTTCAGGTTTATTGAGAACCGCACGGGTCTGCAAGACCTGAACCATGAAGTGGTATTCTTTCGTATCTTCTTCTGAAGGTGCCAAGGAAGCCACGCTTGCCATGGTGTTGGCATGTCTATTTTGTCTCCTAGGGACACTGTCTATTGTGAAAGAGGAGAATCTTTTAAGTAAGGACAAGGTGAGGTCTCAATATCGAGAAAACTTACTTTGCTTGGCTTGATAGGTTCTCATTATATGGCTCATTGTAAGTTCAAAGTCACCTAAAATGCAAAGATGTTTGATTTTTAGTGCAATCGTGGTACGCAAGCCAACAATAAGGGCTTCTTACTCAGCGATGTTATTGGTACAAGGAAAATCTAGCTAAAAGGATAGAGGAACTGGTTTACCTTCAGGGGATATTAGAATCACACCAGCTCCAAAACTAGTTTGACACCTTGATCCATAGAAATACATTTTCCACTCAAGGTCATGATTAATTACAAAGAAATTTTCATTAGGAAACAAATCCAACTCTAGAAAGGAGCGAGATGAGAGAGCATCTTCCAGCTGATCTGCAACTACTTGACCCTTTATTGATTTTTGAGTAACGAACTTTATGTCAAACTCAAAAAGCAACATAACCCATTTCGCTAATCTCCTAGCTAGGTTGGTGCTAGAGAACATATGCTTTAAAAGATTCGTTTTCACTATGACATGTGTTTTGGCATGGAGGAGACAGTGCCTCAACTTCTGCGTAGCCAAGATGAGAGCAAGGCATTGCTCCTCCATGGAGGAATAACAGGTTTCATAGTCAACCAGGATGTGGCTAATGTAGTAGACTGCTCTTTCCTTTCCAACATCATCATATTGAGCTAAAAGAGCTGCCAAAGATATGGTGATGTGGAAAGGTAAAGAAGAAAGGGTCCATCTTGCATAACCGACATTAATATAGGTGGATTGGCCAAATAGGCTTTGATTGATTCAAAAACTTTTTGACACTCTTCATCCCATATGAAGTGAGCATCTTTTAAATAAACGAGTGAAAGGAAGGGTACAATCATCCAACTGAGATATAAATCTATGAATTGCCTGAATCTTTCCCTATAAACTTTACAACTCATTTATATTCCTTGAAGGAGGCATGTTAATGATGGCATCATTCTTATTAGTATCAAGTTCGATCCCACAATGAGAAACTATAAACCCCAAAAGCTTGTCGATGTCAATGTCGAAGACACACTTATGGGGATTTAGTCTCATCTTATAGAGGCGAAGCCTCTCAAAGATAAGACGAAGGTTCTTTACGTGATTTTGAAGGGTTATCAATTTTTCTAATATGTCATCAACGTAATCTTCTAGGATCTTGTGGATGAAATCGTGAAATATTACGATCATCGCCCGTTGGTAAGTATCTCCCGCGTTCTTTAATCCAAAGGGTGTGACCACATAAAAAAAATTACCCCATGGGGTAGTGAAGGCTATCTTGTACTGATCATTCGGGTTAATACGAATCTGATTATAACCCAAGAAGCCATCCATGAAAGATAGTAATGCATGGCCTGCAGTCGACTCGACAATCATATCTATATTAGGCAGCAGAAAATCATCTTTGAGAGAAGCCTTATTAAGGTTGCGAAAGTTGATACATATACAAATATGGCCATTAGGTTTACTAATGGAAACTATATTTGAGATCCGGGAGAATAGTCGACAGGACATATAAATCCTACTTTCAATAGTTTCTCTATCTCGATCTTGACCATCAATGCCACCCTAGGATTGATCTTTCAAATTTTTTGTTTAACCAGCTTGGCATCAGGACATAGGACGATATTGTGAACCACTATAGATTCATCAATGTTGGGCATGTCCTCGTATGTCCAAGTAAAGATGTCAGGATGAGAATGCAAGAGATCGAAGTGTTTATCTGCTTCTTCCTAAGAGAGACACTTTATGATCTTGATCACCTTTTTTGAGGATTCAGGATCCATAGGAATTTCAACAGTATCTCCTTTAAGAAGGGAACTACGGTCTTTAGGATGAGATAGTGTGACATCATCACTAATATTAGATAGAGGGTGCTCCTTGTCAACACTCAAAATGGATTCTCCAAAGTATGCTTGACTATGCAAGCAATATGGGAACCACTTCTTGTGATGATAAGGAGGCAACGGGGAATAAGCACCTAGAAATTCCTCTTGTGCTTCATCCAAAGAGAATACATCAAGAGGGAATTTCTCAGCCTGTTCTCCTTCCTCTATTAACTCGGGGTGGACCAGGTTCAGTGGCTCAGCTAAGATCATATTAACACTCCACCAAGGCTTTTGTTTAGACTATTCAACGGGGCATCCCAAACCTAGATAGCGCTATCACTACTTGAAATGGATAGGGACCTGAATTCCTTGCTCGATATTCCCTAGGCCTTTCTACCCATAGCCATACCGAGAAGCGAGCTCATATCTGAACCCATAACGAGTTTGAAAAACCTCAGGAGGCGGCGGGTCCACATAGAGCATTTCATTCCACCAATGGATGTCAAATGTTTCTATGGGGGTACTCTTGCATTCCTTATCGAGCTCACAAACTTTAATCTCCTTTGTAAGATGAGGATTATTTTCCTCAGCGTAGGAAGGAGTGATCTCTTGAACAGGATCACACTTCTACTCCTTCACGAGAGTATCATCTATCTTAGTGTCAAGAGTACTTGGAAGGTCTATGGAAGAGGGCTTCACCTTGTATTTTGGAATGAAGAATTTAGAGAAATTCAAGGAGCCCTAATCATCCCCAAGGAAAGCATTCATTTGAGAATCCAACGAGGGAGACTCAGGGTCTTCCACTTTAAGTGGTTCTTCATTCTTGACACTCGCTCTCGGAACAACTTCCATAGAAGGTATCGATGAAGAACATGCCATAGCATCAGTGGTCAAATATTGAATACAATTTTTGAGAGTAGATACAACCGAAGCACAACCTACAACGGCTAGTTCAAAAAGGTGAACTCCTAGATCTGCTTTAACGATAACTACTTGATTATTTGCAACGAACTTCAAAGAATGATGTAAAGTAGAAGTCACCGCACCCATGGCATGGATCCAAGGTCTCCCTAAGAGGAGGTTATATGATAAGGGGTCAGGCATCACATAAACTAATGTGGGTAAGGTAACGGGGCCCAGCTACAAAGGTAGTATTATCATACCTAGAGCTTGGCGGCCGACGTTATCGAATCCATGAATGTACAAGGAGGAAGCTGCTAAAGAAGATGAATTAATCTTAATCTTAGGTAATAGGTATACACCACAAACATTGACATCCAAACCAGTGTCAATGAGAGTGCCCCTAATATCGATGTTGTTAACATTGACTATAATCATCAAAGGCTCTACTTGCTTCTGCACATCCAGAGGCAGAAGTTATTGTGTATGGAACGTGATATTTGGCGAATCTGCATGAATATGAGCCAAAAACACATCAACCTCTATAGGCCTAGTAGAGGAAAGCAAGAGAATATTTTGTAAAGCTTCTTGGATAATCTCCTAATAAACTGGAGTGGTCTGAAGCAAGTCCCAAAGAGAGATCTTAGCTGAAGTAACGCGAAGCTGCTCGACAAGATCATAATCGCCTAATGCTTTGATCACAGGTTTAGGTGCTAAAGGAAGGCTTGGTTGAGAAGGTGGTAAAGGAGTAGGGATAGATGGTTGTGATGTAGGAACAGTAGGTGGTTGATTCAATTTTTTTCTATTACTCCTTGTAGGATATGTGTGTCTGACAGTGTTATAAGATGTAGAGTCTGTAGCTTTCGCGAACCTTGAGTATAAGTCTAGTGAATTGCTACAACATGAAATCCCATAGATAGAAGAATCAGTTGGGGTCATGAAAATGATGGGTTTCTTAGGGCTTGGAGGAGCCACAAAGACCACCACCACATTCACTAATCCATTCACCTGTCGAGAGGAGACTTTTTTAGGAGATTTGCGGATAAGGGAGAGCACTTCTAAGAAATCATCTAGAGCATCCTCCAGCATATCAAAATCTTCCTCAAAAAAGTCATGAATGTACAACATCGTGAAGAAAGATCCAACGTTCATGTCAGGTTCACCAAAATGTGATATAAGAGGGATTCGTTGCACATGAGTCTCTCCCTTCTCAAGATACCACCATGGAACGAACTGTCCTTATACACCTCAAGATATCAAATTTACAAAACAATAAAGAACTAGAATTTATTTATGCTTTGGGAAAATCCACTAGAGACCTTGAAAGAGTAAAACCGGGAGATTTTTGTCTCAGAAGAGGGAGCTCTCGACTAGAGGATGTCAATGCAATTCTAGGATGCCAGTGTAATGCACTGTCATCTAAAGTACACATTAGCATCCTGAGTAATAGAGAACTCAAAGACTTAATCTAACAAAAATAAACCTTGCTTCTAAGCTCAAGGGTAAGTCGTACTTAACTATATGGCTAGTCAGAAAACTAGAAACTGAAATGAATACAAGGATGCTTGGAGAAAGCCTACCTTCATCTGGACATCTGAATCTTCACTCCAAGATCCTTTTCATGACCTACACACAAAAGAATGAGAGGAAAGTTGTTGGGTGGTTGTATAGAGGCCTGCCTCAGTCAGACCCCGCTTTGGTGTTCCCACCTCCATAGATAGCCAAGTTTGAAAGGAGTGTTGAAGACATAAACAAAGCATGTGCTGAAAGTAAAACCCACTCAGGAGTAGAACCCACACCATAAGATAGTAAATGAGAAAATATGAAAGGAAAAAGAGAGAGAGAGAGAGAGAGAGAGAGAGAGAGAGTGTGTGTGTGTTACCCATAGGCCTAGGCCCTCTCCTGAGCATAGAGATGTATCGTTGCCTGCTTGCTTGAGAGTTGTTGCAGCTGCTGGGAGGACCTCAATTTGGCATGGCTTCGCTTGTGAGAGCATTGTTATCAAAAGTGAAGGGATCTCAAAGTTGGAGCAAAGTAGTGAGAGAGTTTGAGTGATGTCTTCCAACCCCCAAATGAGATCCAAAAAGGGGTTTTTAATGCTTGCAAGGGTGGCAAAGAGCCACTACTTTCATAATGTAACCGTTAGGACATGTGTCTCAAGGGTTAACCTTCCAGATTCCACATTTTGAACTCAGGAAACCACTAGGACACTAGTACACCGCACAGACATCTATGCATCACACATTCATCTAGAGCATAGATTCTCTGAAAACGTGTCTCCAGACTTCTGTCGCTCAGCCACTTGTCCATATGGAGTCAGAATTGTCAAATTCTTACCCATGGGGTTTTTTCATTAATATCTCAAGGCATCATAAATGCTAGGCAAAAATTTCAAAATGTGGAATTGCCCCTAGGTGCAATTCTGCGACACTACATAATTATTAATACAAAACTTAAGAAATGCAAGATGTTTGAAAACACAATGTGATATGAAAAATGACCAAGGAATGCAAACAAACTATAACAAAAATGAATGAAATTGGAGAGGTGCACCTGGAAATTGGAGTGTGATGCAGAGAGGCTTTGGAATCCTACAAAAAAAATTGTTGAAGCCAACTAAGACACTTACGCAAAGCTGGGCGACTTAGTCCTATTTCAAGGAGATTTTGTCAGAACAGGTTTCAGCCAAAAGGGTATCCAAAAATGCAAAAAACACTTTTCATGCCTAGCAATGGGACTAATTCACGACTGATGGCAACCTACTCCACCTTCAACTTTCAGGAATTTCAAAGATGCAATATGTAGCTCTTGGTCTGCACTTTGGTTCCTAACAGGTGTCTGGTTCTGAATCTGTAGAATTCGGTCTATAGGTGATCTCCAAGCTTCTCTTAGGGATTTTTTGATTTGAGTGACCCTGATGAAATGATGACACCTTTTAACACCTTTCTCTTTGAAAAATATACATACAAGACCTACAAAACACACATGCAAAGAGGGGAAAAAGGGTTAAGGGTTAGTGAATAAGGGTTTGCCTTGGTCAAACCCCAATTTGGTAATTAAACCCTTGGAAATGAAATGAAATTGAAATATAATGATGAATGAACAACATGCAATGCTACAACTCACCAAACCCTTGATGTATAAATATGAAGATATGCAAGTGGAAGCTCCAATGAATGTAGACTTGATAGTGCCTAGAATGCTTGGGAATGATCAATGAGTGAATGAATGTATGTATGTGAATATATGAATGAATGTGGGTAAAAATGAGAGGAAAACCCTTTATTTATACTTGATTATACAAAATTTCTTGAAAATACCACATTATAAGCCGACCTCATGGTCTAGAAAATAATATCCTGCTAGAATTTTGAAATAATTTTGATTTTTGTACCAAGTGGGAATAAGTTGCCCCAAGTGGTGACTTGGTCCCACCAGGGAAATTTTAATGGGTGTCAAGAATTAAAGTGTATTTAATGACGTTTAATAGGATTATTCTCTAAAACACACTTAAATAGGGCCTGTAAGTGCATAAAGGGGCCATTTAAACACAAGAAAGGGTCAAATTATTGATGACAATCCTAGAAAAGCATGAAATTTTGTTATGTAACACTTTACAACACTTTGAAATAAGGCTTGGTAAGTGATAAAAAGAGGTTATTTAGGTGAATTATAATATTAAGATCCTAGAAAAGTGTGAAAGTGGGTTACAACACTTCACAACACTTTTACAAGAGATCATAGTTTCACAAGGACCTAGGGCCTAATGTGAATGTGTTGACCACTTTACAACATTAAATCAAGGAAAAATAAATCCAAAATCACAAGGAGGGCCTAAACATGAAGAAAAAGTAGAAGGGTTACTTTTTATGTGTCCACACAAGGCAATTTTAGAACTTTGAAGACACTTGGAACTCTTGGCGTTTATCATGTTCATGGATACTTCCCAAAATTGGAGTTCTCAATGGTTGAAGAGGATTTCAAGCAAGTGAATGATCACTTCTTGATGAAGATAGTCAAAGACCTTGATAATGAGATGCAAATTAGAATTTCGGTCGAGGCAAAATCAACAATGGAGAGTTGGGTAGATTGGTTTATCCAATTTCCTACTTTCACCTATATTTGAGTGTATGGTTACACCGGAGATCCTATGATGCTAGGTCTAGATACCCGTCAGACAAGGTCTTGTTCATGGAGTTCCTGAGATGGGTTCATAATGTTCATACTTTTCTTTGCAATCCACACAATCAAGCATTCACCTTTCCTTTTGGATTGAGATTATTCAAATGTAAGAAAATTGTTGATTGTAAAGTTGATGAGCAATGAGTTGTCAAAACTCCATCTCAATCACCTCAGTGAGAAGTGATCCTATGATCCTTTGGGTCATTATGCAGCTCGGTTGGAGCGAATTCATTCACATAGGCTAACACTTAGGGATTTTTGGGTAAACTGTGAAGATGAATTTGAAGTACGTAGACGTCACTATTATAGACTTACTCCTCCTCAGCTTGTTGATTTCTTATCAAAAGACATTGAAGGTTTTTCAGATGATGACAGAGAGGTGTTACTTAGCACATTCTTCAAGGATCGAGTTGCTCGCCAGCCACTTCGACAACCGGATTGTTATGCTAGAGAGAGTACTTCAGTTGAGGACCTATCGAGAGGAGTTATCAAAACTAGCATGTATTTATTGGACAAAAAGAGAAGGTGGAAGGTAGTTCCAGTTGCAGAGCCACCAGTGGTGTTTTCTTCAGTGCCTTCTACATCGAGGTCATGACCTAGAGTTAAGGCCATAATGCATCCACCTAAAGGTGTTAGGGTTAGTGGAAAGACAAAGGGAAGGAGCACAAGTCATTGAAAGAAGATCGAAAAGGAATTGTAAGTTCTAGTGGAGCTAGTGGTGCAAGCTGAAGCTGATTCTTCATCTCTTGGTCCCCCATTCATAATGATACTGACTCAAAGCTAGAGTCACTGGTTTGTGAAACTTCAATACCAATTAATCCACTAGAGGTCGATACAACTGCATCAATTTCTCCCAGAGAGGTTGAAATTGATCACTCATTTTGGCTTGAGAGGACTTTGGGAAGAAGGAAAAATCCTTCCAATTAGCTTGATCTATTTGAGTTTAGCAGTACCTATCAGGATAAGTCAAACAAGAAGATTGAGAAGCAGGTGCACGTAGAAAAGACTCTTGAAGCAAAGATCATTGTTGAAGTTCCTACACCACCAGAGGGAAAGAGTCTGGATGAAGTTGAAGTTAGTGATTTCACCTTCATCAAAGCTAATCTTGGTAGGAGCACTCGGCACGTGGACGTGAGCATCTTTAAGGTTGTTGCAAGTAATCTTGAAGAGTGAGTGATGAAGGATGGAGAAGACAAGACAATCCTCAAGGTTGATAATAAGCAATTGTGATAGTACATCTTAGATCTTCTTCATGGAACCTTAAGCAAGGTGGCCATTCTTCCACAGCTTTGAGAGACACCTACAGATCAACAAAAGTTGGGTCGATTAGTCAATCATAGAAAGCTCTTAGAGAATTGGATCAAAGATTTCATTATTACAGGGAGATACCTTCTCATAGAATTGTATCAATTGAGGTACGATGCACATGATCTTTGTTAGGGAATCCAATGGCTTGAGTTGACCATGGCAAAAGGAAAATCGAAGGATTTGATTCTTATTTCTCATTTGGTAGTTGCATATGATGTCATTATAGCAGATGAAGATAAAAGAAAGCTTTTCACTTAGAGAGAAAAACACCTCTTCAAAGTGGAAATGTATGAAAGAATCTCTACAAAGTTGAATGGAATCAAAGAAGATATTGTCGGTGCACTCAAATTTATGAGTAGATTTGTCACTTAGATCTCGTGCCATTATCTTTGTGAAGATAGTACCTACATTGATCTCGAGGATGTGCAAACTGAGTTCTAGAATTTGGTTCATGATGGTCTTGATGCTGATCCTGTGGCATCCAAGTTTAATCACTTCCCGGTGATGTCAACGAGCTTCGACAAGTTAGCTAAAGAAGTCAAAGAGTTCCAGAGAATGATCAAGGATGGAGAGAAGGCATTGTGTAGGCAATCTATCATGTTGGATAGCATCAAAGTGCCAGAAGATGAGACAGTTAATGAATTCTTGGAGAAGATGATGGGGCATGATGACCTCGATTAGACATACAGATGGATCCCATGGTTATTCTTGAGGATAGAGTCATAAGCAACAATCAACTCAACATCATTCTTGATTTTTGATTGTTGATTTCATTCATGTTTATCTTATCTTTGAGGATATATTTTGGAGGAGTTCAAACTTTCAGTTAGGATCCAATTAACTGATGTTAGTTATTAGTTGACTCTCATTTCACCAAAATCATTTTTTGGAAGATTATCTGAGACTCATTTTCCCATGGGTGAATGGGTCCAAGTACAAGGTTTTCAACAATCTTTTAGGAGCCTCTGGTGTAGATTTGTAGCATTTCATTTGTCCAGGTTCTAGTGTCAAAAATTTAGAGATATCATATGTAGGTTAGATTTCATGATTTGACGACAACTTTAACAACTTTTGCAACTTTCACAACTTTGTAAATCTTGCACTTCAAAAGGTCTTCAAGTCTTCTTCAACCTAAATCTATAACCTCACATACAAGAGAGAATTTTTTTTTTGAGTGAATGGGGGCTTGCCTTGGTCAAACCCCATTTTGGTAATCAAACCTTGAATTGAAATAATGAATGAAGAATGAACAAAGCTATGTCACCACTCAACAAACCCTTGAATGAAACCTTGATAATGGATATCTTAGGAGGTTAGCAACTTGCAAGAAATTATTGAATTGGATGTGGATCTTGACAGTTTGAATCTTGCTTAAAATGATACTTTGAATGCTTGAATAGACCTTGAAACCTACATCATAATGTGAGCTCCAAAAATATGCATGATGCAAGAATACTTTGACATGATGAATTGATCTTGATTGCTGCAATAAATATCTGATATATCTGCTATTGAATGCCTTTGTTTCTCTTGAAATTCTCTTGTAGATCTTGAAAAATGTTAGGTGAAACTTAGTGAAATGGCCTTATATTTATAGGTATCTATCCTTAATTTCCCAAAATTCAAATATCACAAGGTGACATTGAATTATGAATTTAAAGATGTTAACTTGTATCTATCCTTAATTTCCCAAAATTCAAATATCACAAGTCGACATTGAATTATGGATTTAAAGATGTTAAAATACCGTTAAAAACATAATTTAAATTTAGGTCCAAAGGTCTAGGGAGGACCCATTCCCCATGGGAAAATGGGTCCCAGTTCCCTATACCTGGAACACACATTGCTCAATGTAAAGTGTTATGTTTAGGCACTAGTTATTGTTGAGTTTCCCCTTCAAAAAATATAATTAATTAGGCTTGTAAATGAGTTAAAGGGACAATTACGACATAATTAAGCTCAATTTAATTAAGACAGCCCAAATAAGTGTGTAAATTTGTAAAGGGGTACATTTAACAACACTAAATTAAGGCATTATTAAGTCTATTTTAATTAGGAGGGCCCCAAAAATGTGATCAAATGTAAAAGGTTACATTTTCCTACAATACAATATATTTTTAGAAATCTATCTATTATGAAACCTGAAAATTTGCATATTAGGATTACCAAACACTGTAACACATATCTAGATTTTGAAGTTAACAAAATATAACTTGACTAGTCTAGGGCGCCAACAATTTTTCCAATCAATTTTGACCAAAATTTGGATCACACTTTTATCTCTATATTTCTTGTCTAATTTTGCATTCTATGTTTTCAAAATATTTTAGTTTATATGACTATGTAGTGTTTTCCCTTTAATGTATGAGCACCAATGTGTTTTGAATGGCATAAAACAATTATGAGTTTCTTGACCTAGTTTTTCATAGCTAATCTCCCCATGAGATTCATTTTAAGGCATAAGGCTTCTTATGCTGCAATTAAAATTGATGTTGAGCTCAAGTCTTATAACTCTTTCACTTAAGGTATTGTGTTTATCCAATCCATCTTTAATTTCCTTCCTAATCCTATATTTTCCATATCTTCATCACAACCTGACATTTATATGGACTTGGAAAATACTATTTTCCATGTCCCTAATGATAAATTAAAATAATTGGATAAATACTTAGAAGGACATCAACAATTCTTAAGAATTGAACCATTGGCTAGAGAAATGATTCCTCTTTTAGATAATCTTAGGAAGTTGGTAAATGATTTAGAAGGGATAGAATTATTCCATATCCTAGCTCATACAGTTGATGTTAATGTTCCTATCAACTAGTTGCACTCAAGCTTTGACTAATGTTATTTAAACCAATTAGGAAAATAATTTTTCCTCCCCTACAACAATTCCTTATATTCCTATATTTACCCCTCTAGTCATCCATACTAGTTTTCTATATTTGACAAACTCTTAAAATATGTCACCAAATGATCCTATGATGAACCAAATTTTACAAAACATGACACCATTACAACTAAAAAAATCAAAATTAAACAAAAATAAAACCAATGGTATTTACCTCAAATATACCTCACACATAACCCATATACATTTGCTATCTTGAAGCAACCTATACCACAAAACATTAAAATACCTTTCTTTGAAAAGTTGAAAGATAAAGGATATCCTAATAACCATGTGTCAACTTCTACCACCTTATGTAGTGACTTCATATTTAAAGATGAATTCCTAGTAAAACTCTTTCCTAGATTTAATATAATTTTTCCTTATTTTCTAATTTATTTAGGTTTTTCCTTTGCAATTATAACCATCACACTAATAAGGTGATGGTTTGATAGTGTGCAAGGGTATACTCTTACTCTATCCCCCTTCCATTCCATCAAAGTTGAAGAATTCCTAGTTGGCATAAAACCTATCAATCCCATAGTAAAGTCTTCTTTTTCCTTTCTAATAATTGCATCATGTGAACCAAATATTTTCTCTTTCCTTTTTCATTCCTTCCATAGGATCAAAGAGTTTAAATTTTCTTTTCAATCTATAACAAAAGTATCTTTAATCCACTTTCCAATGTATTTTTATTCCATCAAATTTATCTTCACTATTTTCAATCATGTTAAAATCACCCCATATAATCCATGGGATGTCCTATAAATTATACATCTATTTCCACAACATTATTATTTTTCTATAAAATGCATTATTAAACACCTAAACATGGTCATGCATGTAACACCCCTCCGTTTTGGATATTTGGATCGGTAGTGTTTTCTTGGTAATGTTTGATTATGCTTATGATGTGACATTTGTGTCTGAACATGCTTTGACTTTGGAGCTTGATTACTTGTGATCGTGATTGATTAAATGATGTGGAAGCTATATGTTGATGTGATGTTCTTTTATTCTGATGTTATCTTATGACATGATTTGGAGTAACTTAGAAGATATCTGATTAAATGATGTTGTATGCTATTGATCATATCTTTGATGTTAAATGCGTCAGTTAGTGATATTGTATTGGTGAAAGGGATGGATTGTATCACTCGCTTGCGAGCGCCCTACAATCCTGAGATTCCCTCTTCACGGTGTGTTTGATCATAATATACATATATATTTTGCACGTTTGACATGTTCTTGTTGCAGGTTGCAGGTACACGACATTGACTCCACCTGGCTTCACAGGTTTGAGCGTGTCCATTTACCAACGGTAATTGATTGGGAGATAGTAGCTAGGTTTTCCGAGCCAAGTCGTCACCCTAGTCATAGCGTGTTATCAGGTTGTCGTCGGGGTCAGTTGTTTTAACTTGGTCAGTTTCCCCTTGAGTGTTTATTTAATTTCAAGTTTAAAGTTTATTAAATGACTTGCGTAGTTTAATTGATGATTAAATGCGTTTAGTTGCAATGTTGAAATGTGATTTATTTTATTGATTTATTTGATGAAATTAATAAAATAATGATTGGGTTATTGATTGATTTGATTAATTAATAAACTAGATTTAGTTTATTAATTAATTAGATTAATAGTGGATATAGTCTAAAAGATGATTTAATCTATTTAGTTTCAATAATTAAATGCAATTTATCTCGTTTGTTAATTGGGTTTAAATTAATTAAATAATTCTTTAGTTACTATGGAATTGATTTATTTAATTAATTAGATTGAGTTATAAATTGATTTGTTTATTAATGAATAAATTTGAATAAAGGAATTATATTGTCTTTATTGAATATTTGATTTAAATTATAAAGGTAATGGAAATCATAATAAAGTTTTGATTTAAATGTAATTATGTATTTACATGAAATTGTAATTGAAATTAAAAGTATTTTTGTGAATTTAAAAATGGAATAGTTTTAAAATGAATTTTTTTTAAAAATATAGATAGTGGGAATTTTAGGGTTTTCTTTGATAAAATTGAATAAAAACCCTATTTTTTGAAGAGAAAGGTCTCTCTCATGAATTGGAAGCTTACAAATTGGGGAAAATTTGGTGGGCTATGATTTTGGCTTGAAATCTTGAAGGAGATGGAGGCTTGGTGGGAGTTGGATTCAAAGGAAGGATTGGAGAACACCATGGTTGAAGGTTTCAAATTTGTGGAGCAAAATCAGGTTCTCCTTCATTCTTGCTTGTTCATTTTGAAATAGTTGAAATCCCCTTCATGCTTGTTTTGAAATCTTTGATATGTTGTTGAAAAATCCAACAAAACCCATGGAAATTAGATTTTAAATTAGCAATAGCAAACTTAGAGAAAATATTTAATGCATTTACCTATTTGGGGAAAAAACCCAAAAAAATCCATCTTTTATTTTGCCTCAAATCTGCCTTCTTGATCTTTCCCCATAAAAATTTGCCCAATCTGACTGTGTTAATGGATTTGGGTGTATATATATATATATATATATATATATATATATATAATATATACATGCATACATATATCATATGTGTATATATATCTTTCTTTGTTTTGATTTTGTTCTGGTTTAAACTCGTTAAAACCGGGGAGGTCATTTTTTTGTTTGAAGCAAAAATTTTAAAATAAAAAAAAAATTAGGGCGGTATGTGGCACTGGTGTCATGTTCACCATGGGAGGCGCTTGAAGGCAAACCCCATGTGTAGAGGCGGGTTGCATGAGGAGTCCCCAAGGTAGCCGCTCAGGGGTCAGCAGTTAGGGTCACTTTTCTTTTTAAAGAAATAAAAAGTTTTATTTAATTTCATTTTTGTGTTTTTAGATTTTTTTAAAATATTTTATTTTATATGTTTATTTTAATATATATAAATATTATATATATATATATATATATATGTAATATTATAATATTATATATATTTGATATATATAATAATATTATAATATGGTATATATATAATATGTATATATTATTAAATAGATATATATATATATATATATATTTAATATTTTAATTTAAATAAATTTTGTTATAGGGGAATATTAAAATGGAATAGTAAATTGGATATTTTAAATCGAAGCTTTTAAAGAATAATTATATAGTTATGAGATGATTTATTAAAATATAAATTTTCTTAATGGGTTGATTTTACCGTCAATAGAAATTAAACGAGGTTCTTTTAATTAACCAAGTTATTTAAATTTTGCCTTAATCGGAAAATCATGGAATTGTAAAATGGGAGTTCAAAATTTATATTTAAATAATTTATGTATATGCAAATAAAATGATATTGTATTTGACATATTAAGTAATGTTAAATAGTAAAAAGAAATTTTAAAAGGATATTCTAGAGGAAATGTGTCTAGCGAACGATCAAATGCTTTAATTAAAATATTGATTTGGATTTGATCAAATTATTTTTCTTATAATGAAATATAGATTAAGTGACTTGAATAAGTGTTTATTTATTTAAATATCCCGATTATGAAGATAATTGGTAAATAGAGAGTTAATGATTGACTTAATTCAATCGAATGACCTTATTTATTAAAAACGTTTGAATACGGAATTTAATTATGGAACTAAGAGATAATGAAATATTTATTTTAATCAGTTATTTTAATTATCAAAAGTTCGATTTATTTATAATTTAGTTTTGATTATTACGGATAATCGTGGCAAATGAAATTAAAGGGATAGATTTAAATATAGATAACTGGAAGATGATTTTGATTCGAAATAGAAGCAAAAGTGGATTTTATATTCAAATGGAATATTTAGAATGTTGAATTTTGAATAGTCAATGATTTATTTTAAAGGATAGAGTCTAGATAATCAAATGCTTTTTTTTTATAAGATATGAAATTGGGAAACGAAATATAAAGTATTGTTATAGATTCTTAAATGTTAATAGTGTGATTTAAGTATTTAGTATGTAACAGTATATACATCGAGTAGGCACTATTAAGTATATTTGTTGGAATGTATTCGTATTCAAGTAGAGATGAGACTTAGTTGAAGATTTAATTGATTTATTAATGCGAATTGAAAGAAAGACTGATTTATTTATCAAAACGTTCTAAATACAGAAAACAAATGAGAAACTTAGAAGTAACGAATGATTTAATGAATCATATGAGATTGAGTTGTTGATTTATTGCTAGGTCGAAATAAAGAGTAATTTATTTAATCCAAATGCTTCATAAAACAAGTGGATTTAATTACAGTATATGATTGTGAGACGTAGAGTTATTAATTGGTTTGATTTCAATTCAATGATGTTATTTATTGAAATGTCTTGATTTTAGAATATGGTTGTGTAATTTAGAGTAAATGATCTGTTCTTTGAATATTTCTATGTCGTGAAAAGAGATAGGTTCAATTGATTGGATAAATGCAAGTCATGAATACTTTGTTTGATTGGATTTAGGAAATCCGAATAGTAGCTCGCTTCATTGTCTGAAATGTCCTCAATGGTTAATTGTTCATCTTTGATGTTGTGGAATTAGTGTGGATGTTTTGAAAGTCTTCCAGATAGGAGTTAATTTACTGGTATGGGTTGATGTTCATGAGACACCTTTGATGTGTTGGGGAAATATGTATAGTTACACCATGTCGTTTCACCCGATTTTCACGTATAGGTTTTGTAATTTGTGCCTCCATGGGAATAGGAGAGGGTTTTGTAATTTGTGCCTCCTTGGGAATAGGAGAAGGTTTTGTAATATGCACCTCCTTGGATGGAGTGGTTTTGTTTTGTTGTTTTCCTCTAGTGTTTGGAGAGGGTTTAACCTTGTTGCCTCCAGTGTTTGGAGAGGGTCTTAACCTTGTTGCCTCCAGTGTTGGAGTGAGTTCTTGATTGTTACCTCCTTGAATGGAGAGGTTGTGTTTATCTGGATACCTATTGTGGTTATTACCGTGCGTGTTGTCTTAGGAGAGTGGCTTACAATGGGCGCCGGCACACAAAGTGGTGCCAGGATAACCCTTTGTAAGTTGGTTAATTCAGTGATAACTAAATAAACTTTTAGAAGTTTAGGATGCATCAAACATTAAATAAGATTAAGTATGCCTCGCTCATGGACCCAAGGGCTTGTTGTAGACTTGGGATGAGACGGGAAGGCCTGGAATGGCAAGATCATCTATCTCGTCTTCACGAGAGGTATTTGGTTCCGCATGAGTAAGCATGGGTGCCGGGAATGCGGTAGAGGCTACCAGGATAACCCGTGGAGTGGGGGTCGGGGCCTAGGAAGATTCCCAGAGGATATCCCTTGACGAACTATGCGATGACACTCTTCCTAAGTCAGCAGTTTGTATTTGATATTTGTGACACTCTTGATCTATTCTATGTCTGGAAGCAATGTAACCTTTGTCAATGTTGTGTGAGTCGTACCTAGAGTTGTACGTATGACCGTTCAGTCATGTGATGAGGTCTTGTATTTATTTTGTATCAGTTTTGTGTGGCCCGTGTCTAGTGGTAGATGGTCTTGGGTAGGAATTCCTGGTTACTATCTCCTAGCACGGAGGGAGTGGAACCTTTTGGATTCCACGTGGTCGGGTGGCGTGCATCTTATTCCGTTGGTTCTTCTTCATGTTCGTGTGTTCGTGATTTCCAGTTGGAGAGCTCATGGGAATCAGTTTCTTCTCATGCCTTGTTCTCTCAGTTCTTATTGTATTTTATTACCCCTCAGTTGTTATCGAGGTGGAATTTGTATTATGTAATCATATTGTTGGAATTACCTCATTCGGGGAATGAGTGTTGTAATCTTATTGTTTAAATATTGTTAATTGAAATCTTTTGGTATTTCTATCCTTCGTTGTAAGTTATCTTGTATGGAATGTATGTTGTCTCATTTCCTTAAGTGATTAATGTTTCAGTTTATATTAATGTTTGTTGTTGTTTGGGTTTTAAAGTAATCTTTGTCTCATGGCCTTAGAGGTTGTTGGCAATGTGTATTCATCTTGCATGATTATTTGTACTTAAACAAAAAAAAAAATTGGTGCATTTAAGTAGTGAATTGCAACTTCCTCTAAGGTTCCGTGGCGGGCATTACAATGCATATACACAAAAAAATGGAATATAGAAATAAAGGACAAACAATGAATCAAAATCTTTAAATGGTTGTGGAATAAAATTATGGAACCAAAAAAATCCTACTTCAAATGGTTACTAATCTTGAATAAACTTCCAAGTACTGCTTCTTCCCATAATATGATGATTTGTAAAATTTGTAGAAAATGTGAAACTACTATGCATATTTTCTATGAATGTTTATTTTCTAGAGAAATATGGAATTTATTCTATGTTGAATTGGAAGGGTGGAGGGATTTAAATAAATCTAAATGGTAGGATACTTTTTAGATTTATAGATGTATTAGATATTACATCAAATTATTTTTAGTTGTTATTATTTACTAAAAATTTGTGGTTTTTATGGAAACAAAAAAATAGGAATGGTTCCAAGGTAAATAGAGGGAACTTACAAAGTCTAATAGGAGAATCATATTTTTTTAAATATTTCAATGTAGGTTACAATAATAAATTAAATAGCCAAAGACAAGTTTGTCAACCTACTAAAAAGTAGAAAAGTAGAAGCAACAAAGAAGACATCAAATATGCAAGGCACTGTCTATTTAACAATGAAGACAAAATTATGTTCCTAAAAAACTATTTAGAATTTCAAAGAAAACACAAAAATAAATCTAAAAAGGAAACTCTAAAAAAATACCTAGGATTTCAAGAAGGACCAAGATTCTATGTGAATGAAGGAGAAGACCTCACAGTAGAGGTGGTGATATTTAATGACGATATATCAAAAATCGAATTTCCAGTATGATGGAATAGCATGGATGAGTACAATGAAAGTGTTAACTTCAGATAAAAGTGAAAAGAAATTTTTGTAATAATTATAAAACATATGATACATAATTATACTTTATAAGCTAGCTAGGTTGTTTGACCTTAACAGTCATGAGCTAATATCTATGATGTAATATTTTTCCTATTAATAGTAAACTATGAACAATTAAAAAAAATTCCCAAATCATTGAAATATATGGCATTGGATTGGTTTTTTTCATTGAAAAATAGCTCAATTAGCACCTTTACACAACTAATTAGTGAGTTCCTCCAACACTTTCAAGAAAACATTGTACCTCAAGTTATGTTAAATTTATTTCACTATAAACAGGGACCTAAAGAGAAAGTTGTAGACTTTATATTTGATGATAATGATCTCTTTATTCATAAATTTCCTATAGTCTTCCAATTATTGGCATTCAAGGGGTGTTCATACAGAGCTTACAACCTAATATTCTAGATAAGATATTATTTATGAAATATCCATCCTTTACACATTTTTGTATAACCCTTCATGATTATTAAATATCAATTACTGAATATGAAGGTACACCTTCATTGGCTCCTATTGATCAATCTAAATCCATTCCTCAAAAAAATCATGAAATATTTAAAAAGAAAGACAAAAAATTTGCTAAGATGATAGTAGTTAAAATACTAATAACATTGAAACAAAAGTAACTACCACAAAGACAACACCATATCAATTTACGCCAAGAGATATGAAATTTTCACAAAGTTCCTAATTCTCTTCATGTAATCATGTTATAGTTGTTAAACAATAATATGCTTCATCTTCATCCAATTACACCTATTGACATAACTAAACCTTTACCACCAAATTTTAATGCAAAAGACTTTTATCAATATCATCATATGCCTGGACGTGATACAAAAAATGTATGTGTCTTAAGAAGCAAGTGAAATACCTCATTTCAACTTTAATCAAATTCAATTGGATAGAATTTTATGTCAAATAAAGTAAATTGGTTTCAATAGCTAATCAAAACTTGAAAATATTCACAAAATCTTTGTTGATCCATTCAACAAACTTTGTTCAATATAGTGATAATGAAGAAGATGATAATGATCTATCCAAAATACTAAAAATGATTGAACTTCAACCTCATAATGGTTCAACTATTATTTTTTCTAGAATTTCTTTCAAACATATTGATGCCTCTACTACTACACCTAATGGTCCTCTTTATATCATTGGTAGAATTAATCATAAACCCACAAGGTGTATGGTGAATGATATCATTGAAGAATTCTTATATGTGTATGAACTCTATAGGGATAAATACGAACATTTTAAAGGATTCTTAATGGCTCATGATGTTTTTGTTTTCCCTATGATTGATTTAACTCTTTTAATAAAGGTCAAACCTAAAAAATTAGATGTTTTATTTTTCATAATCCTGATGTTAAACTAGTTTCATGTGAAGTTAGGTCATCTATGGTTAAGCTTCATGAATGTGGTCCAATTGGTTATTCAAAAATGTCTTAAATCCCAATTTGATGAACAAATTTATACTTTTTACCATAGTGTATTTATACCTTTGACCTCTCATGGAATTTTTTTTCTAGATTACTTTTAGCCTTAGTTACTCCTTGTGAAGATTTTTTATTTGTGTCCTATCAAAATTTTAAATCTAATAATATAACTTAAATATCCCTTGGTAATATCCATACTAAGGCTCTTAAACCTCTAGTGACTTCAATGGTTGTTTCTTCTACCCAACAAGTATTAGATGAACATAAGTCTGAACCAAATAATCTCCCTAGAACACTAGGAAAATATACTATGGTTCCACCTCCACCATCCTATAAAATACCAAGAGATAACCATGTAATTAACTTTGTGGGTCCAAAATAAAAACAAGTCTTTAGACCAAAACCTAATGACCCAATCACCTCCCAACAAGGGGTGATCCCTCTTATTCCTCCTCTAAAGAATAAAAGAGAACACTATTGGGGAACACCCCAACTACTCCTTCATAAGATAAAACTCCTATGAGAATAAATAGAATTGAAAAAAGAGTGTAAAAGAACATTTCATGCTATATCAACTTGCTAAACCCTGACACACTTGCATAATGACCATCCATCCATCCAACCCAATTTTGATGAAATACCTCCAATCCAATCATCCTTGGGATCACCTAACTCCACTCCAACACCCTCGCCAAGCCATGAAGCTAAACCTTACCTATCTCAACCTAATCAAAGAATTAAAAAGTATCATACAAATTGCAGTGTAGAAAAATGTACTCCTTTACATTTTCACATGTTGTTTGGGTCCCCTCAATGAAAATGGACTTAATTGTGCCTTAATAAGCCCTATTTTACATCTATAAACCTAATAAATTACATTTTATGAAGAGGAAACCCAACAAAAATTAATGTAAACACATAATACTTTACCTTGAGCAATGGGTGTTCCAAGAATAGGGACCTAGGACCCTAGGCCTTTGAACCTAAATTTAAAATATAGTTTTGGTGGTATTTTATAATCCCAAAATCAAATTTTAATTTTGGCTTGTAATTTTTAATTTTCAAGAAATTAAGGATTGATACCTATAAATACTGTAAGGCTATTTATCAAATCAACTAGAAGTTTTCAATTATATTTTTGGGAGACCAATCCTAAGTGAAAATATTATTGTCAAGAGCATTCAAGGGTAGATTTATCAGTCATGTACAACATAAATCAAGATCTCAAGCATCATGACAAATTATTTTGTAAGCAATCATGCATGTTTTTGGAGCTAACATTGTGATGTAGGTTTCAAAGATCCAATCAAGCATTCAAGTCATATTCAAGCATCAAGATCCACATCCATTAAATCCATTTCATGCAAGATCATGATCAACATTTCAGCATTCCAAAGGTTTATTCAAGGGTTTGGTGAGTTGCAACATAGCATTGTTCATTCATCATTCCTTTTCATATTTCATTATTTCTATTCAAGGTTTAATTACCCAAACAGGGTTTGACCAAGGAAAAGCCTCATTCACCAACAACAACAACAAAAAATTCCCTCTTTTGTTTGTGTTTCAGATCTTAGGTTGAAGAAGGATTGAAGATCTCTTGAAGAGAAAAATTGGAAAAGTTGTCAAAGTTGCAAAAATTTGTCAACATTGTTGTCAATTCATAAAAAATCATCTACAAATTTATTTCCAAACTTTCAACACTAAAACTCGGATCAAACAGAAGCTACAAAATGACACCAAATGATCCTGAGAGCTAGTTGAAACCTCTACATAGAGACCCATTCATCCATGGGTGAATGAGTCCCAGTTTGCCTCCCAAAATTGTATTTAGGTGACTTATACAAAATGTTTAACCCTTCTATGATTTGTAGAAATTTTATTGTTTCTATTTGTATTGAGCTTTAAATTGATGTTTCAAGTTTGAATGAGCATAATTGAGTACATGTTCTACTTTTAGTTTTTCTCCCAAAAGTGTTGTTCAGGTTGATACCCCCATCCTCAATCATAAGGAAACCAGTAGATTCCCTCATTGTGTTGACTAGCCTAAGTGTTGTAAGTCAATTATTTGTGGGTATCTCTTTTCCTAATGAAATAAAGGAAAATAGGTCCATATTTGGTGCACCTATATTGTTCTATGTTTCATTTTGGTGAACTCCACTTTGTACAACAAAATTCTAAAAGTTGGAGTCTATTCCAGCCCTAGATCTAAGTTTTGCACTAAGTTTCCATTAGATTTGTATTAGTGGCATTACATTTAGGGTTATTTTAACTTGCATTAGTGAACATTGCATTTAGGGTTTAATTTTGCATGCTTGCATCCTTTAAATTTATAGAAAATTAGAATTTAATGCGTTAAGCTCGTGTTAATCTTGCATTGTACTTGCATCAAGATCATTCTTCAATATATATAGTTTCAGATTTAGGTTGAAATTTCCTTCTAAAAATAGTCATCTTGTTCATCATCTAACCTTATTTTCACTTACATTTAGACACCCTAATTTGGAAAAACCTGTTACAAAAATTTTTGTTTGCAACTAGAAATTAAAATCACATACAAAAGCCCTGAATTTGAATTTTTTTATTTTTAAAACCTTGAGCAAGGATCCATTCACCCATGGGTGAATAAATCCCTATATAGACATTCGGTCCAATTTTTGAGTGCATTTAAATCTCTGTTTTAGCTTCTTGTTTATGTTGTTCAATCTGTATTTTGAAATTTTGAAAATCAATTAGTATATGTGCAATAAAAGGTGTTATTTTGTCTCGTTTATTCCAAACTCATAAAAAATTACATTACATTTTAATATTTAAAATCATCAAACCTATAGGAAAATTGTTTACATCTTTGAAGCATTGCATAAGTTGGATAGATTACTTTTCATGTTAGCATATTTCCTTTTCAAAGATGTGGTTTTAACATGGTTAAGAATGGATTGTATAAGTACAATATCTCCTCTTATGAATATAATTTAGAGAAAATAAATGTGATCATCAAGAAACATGTTAGTCATCCTCCCACTATCTTTCCTAGTTTTGAGAATATCTTAGTTCAAGAAAACCAAACCATTGACACTTTCCTTAATATCACCTTGCCTATCCTTCACTCAAACCCTACTGACTCTCTCATTTGTGAGGATGTTTTGATACAAGAGGATACAAGCATGGATAATAATGAAAACCATAATTATTCTTCTCCTAATACCTCTCCTAAATTGGTGATGAAGGTATCTTGGTGAAAGAATATACAATCATTGAAAATCATGAAAGTTTTGTTTTTCCCTCTCCTTCTCCCATATGTGAAGATATTATGACACAAGAAGATGAGATCATTAACACATTTCTTAACATCACTTTACCTAGTCTCCATTCATCTCCCAAAATCTCTCCCACTTGTGAGAACTCTTTAGTGAAAGAGGATGCATTTGTGGACAATCATGACAATCACATTTGTTCTTCTACCAAAATCTCTCCTATTTGTAAAGAGGACTTTTTGGTGTTAATAGATCCAATGATTGAGAGCCATGAAAATCCTTTTTTTTCTCTTCCCATACATCTCCTACTTGGGAAGACATTCTAGGACAAGGGGATGTAATCATTGATAACTGTGACAATCATATTTGTCCCTCTCCTAATATCTCTCTTATTTGTGAAGAAGATAGTTTGGTGTTAGAAGATACACTCATTGAGCATCATGAGAATCTAGTTTCTCCCTCTCCTAATGCTTCTCTCACTTGGGAAGATATAATTAAATAAAATGATGCAATCATTGATAAGAAAGAAAATCATAGTTATTCTTCTCTTGATGCCTCCCCTACTTGTGATGAAGTTATCTTACAAAATCTAACCATGGAATTTGATAAAAATCTTGTTTTATCCTCCTCTAAAACTCTCCTACTAGGGAGATATCATGGTGCAAGAAAATGATAGAATTGATACATGTATTTAAAACAATAGTAATGTGGCTTCACTAGATGAGGATGATGAGGTAACATTAGACTCTTCTTCACTAAAATATCATCATAATGAGGATAAATCTTTTGAGGTTATGAACATTAGATATTCCTTGAGTCCTCCTACAAGTCCTCTAATAATTGGACATATTAAGCCATCTCCTGAGCCACTTCTTACCATATACTCACCCTTATATCAATTTCAAGTTCAAAACAAACTTGTGCTGATCATAGGACCACCTAAAAAGAAACCATTATCCCCAAGAGATATCTTGAATTTTACAAGGCAACTTGAAAGTAACAATGTTTCACAACAATAGAGTTACAATACCATTGCTCACACATATAACACAAGGAACAATAGGAAACCACAAACCTCTCCCATTTCATTACCATTACCTCTTGACCTATCTTTCCTAGTGCTCCTTGTTTTCCTTTACATAGTGAAAAGAAGTATGATCTTGTTGAGCAACTTAAAAATACTCTCGCTAAGATATTCTTATGAGATCTTATTCAAACTTCACCTAATTACCATAGTATGCTCCAAATAGCTTTGCAACAAGTTGTGGTTCCTCCTAGTGCAAATCCAAATGATGTAGCAGCCCTAATTCAAGGTATGAATTCGGTCAACTTATACATTACTTTCCATCAAGATAAGTTACCTCTGTTAGAAGTGAAAAAATAAAATGAGGCTTTCATGATAGTGGATCACATTAATAGGTGTGGGATAAAGTGAACCCTTGTTGATAATGTCCCATCCCTTAACATGTGTAGCATAAACCTTTTGGATAAACTTGGAGTAGACAAAATCCAAATACAACCAAACTCTTTATCTATATGAGGATTTGATAATGTAGGAAAACAACTGCTTGGTGTGATCACATTACCTATTACAGTTGAAAAGGAAACATTGCAGACTCTTGTCCATGTTATGCCCCAAGATCTTTCATACAATCTTCTTTTGGGTAGACCATGGATTCACGAAATGAATGTGGTACCTTCAATTCTTCATCGTTTAATGAAATATGTCTATAACAACAAGGTTTACACAATCAAGGCCGACCCTGAACCTGAAAGTTGTAAGAAAGATGAGAAAATTCCTTTGAAAATATTGATACCAACTTCAAAAGTAGAACTTGTGCAAGAGGAAGAAAAAGAAAATAATACTAAGGAAGTCACAAAGTTATTAGAGGATGATTGGGGTTCCTTATATTTTACACCTGTATTCATGGGAGAATACAAGATCATAACAAAAGATTCTAAAAAGAGAAAAGAACCAATGGTAATGTCAACACAGAATTTGGAAGAACATTCAAAAGCATCCCCTTGAACCACTTTAGAAGAAAAAATAAATTACACAACAAACTTTGATGAAGTTGATTATGAACAACCACCAAATCCAAAAGAAAAGGAAAATATTTATGGAAAAGGTTACGAACTTTTGAAACAACTTGGTTATATTGGAAAAGGATGTAGTGCTAGAGAATAAGGTATATATGTCCCTATAGAGCCTAACATGCAAGAAACCACTAGTGGTCTTGTTATTATCCCTCAAGAGAAACAAAAGTATCAAAAAGCCTTCACTCAATACTAACACTATTAAAAAAGATTCTTCTAAGACAACTTTAACCTTGGTGCATCATGAACTGATAGAAAAAACTAGTGGTTTTGGTTATTTTCCCTCGAAAAAAAATGAAAGAATCAAAGAAATATTTACTTAATATAAAAGTCATCATGCAAAACACTCCTAGGACATCTTCAAAAATATGTCTTGGTAATGATTGGGGTTCATTATATTTTACACCCTCCTTTAAGGAGAGTACAAAATCGCATAATCTAAAGAGTCTTGTGTATGTATGACACCTTATACTAAGCAAGAAATATCTTTGTCACAAAAGAAAGGAACATCATCTGCCATTAATAAAGAGATTACCTTGTTGAGGCTTCTCCAAGCACTCTTGATATCTCTCCCTCCAAAAGCACGAATAAATTTTACAAAAAAAGTTCATTTTGTGTATATCATCGAGTGCAAGGTCATTCTACTAATGAATGTAAGGATTTGAGTAATAAAATTCAACATCTTAAGGATTGTGGTGCTCTTCCTTGTGTTGATGCACCTATTTCCTCTAATTGACATTGTTTTTCATCCTATTGTGTTGCTCATCACTATGTGGTATTGGTAGCTTTATGTATCTTGATCATGTTGCCATTCATGGTGGTACAATTTTAGGTGGAACCATATTTCTCTTGGCAACAATATGATAGTTACTAGTGGTTGTCTTTGTCCCTCTGATTGGGGGGCAAAAATAACTAGTTTTTTGGGATAAATTATTTCCAAGGATACCCTCTTGTTTCCATTTTAAGTGGAGGGCATATTGCCCCATGTTCATTGTTTGCATGTTCCCTTCTTAGTGATGATAGCATACATCTCCTAAGAAGTGTGATCTTTTTATTCAAAATGTGGTCTTCTTAATTCATGTGATGTGTCTGATTTATATGAAAAGAGAGGATGATGGTGATTGTATAATATCACCCTTCTTTCCACTAATCACTTAAAAATGTCCTAGGAGTCCCAATTGGATTGACTAGCAACCTCACAAGGTGAGTCAATTCTCAATAAGGAGGGCCTAGGAGGGGGTTCTTTAAGCTTTTAGGGGTTCACCACCAAACAAATGCTTGGAAAAGACAAAGGAACATTCAACTCACAAAACCTAGTTATGCAAGGTTAATGAGATGCAAATGATGAAATTATGCAATAGGGAGTTAGGATGTGTGTACCTGGGAAGTCTGGAGATGTTGTGAGGATTCTGGAAATGTAAAGAAGTTGTCAAAAATTTCTAGGGAGGACAAAGACACTCTTATTATTGTCTTAGTCCCATTGCCATTTTTCAGGGCAAATGTAGAATCTTCATATCTCGGAACAAGATCTGAAGGAATCTCTACAAAATATGCTTGGGAGGACTAAGACGCCCTAGGTAGTGTATTAGTCCCATTCTAAATTTTTGAAGACTTTGAATGTAGTCTTGAGGTCCAAGGTCTACACTTGCTTCTCCTCAAATCTCAAGTTCTGAAACTTCCAGATTCATCCTATAGCTGAGTTTCCGTGAAGATGACAACTTTGTAATGCAACTACAACTTTGCAACTTTGCACTCCAAATGATCTTCAATTCTTCAACCTAAATCTGCAATCACAATTATGCAAGAAGGGAAAAACTTGTTATTTGTTAGTGAATGGGGGTTTTCCTTGGTCAAACCCCTTGTTGGTAATTAAACCTTGAAATTAAATAGAATAATAAAGGGAAATGATGAATGAACAACATGCAATGCTACAACTCACCAAACCCTTGATGTAAAATCTACATTTTTGAACTTGTGTGAAATGGTTGCAATGGATATGGATCTTGAATCAATTGATATGAACTTGAATTGATTGCTTGAAGCAAAACCCTACATCACAAATGTTAGCACAACAACACACATGATGCAAGAAGATCTTTTATATGATGATTGAATCTCGATGATGGCTCCAAATGCTTGATTGAATGCTCTTTGAATGCTCTTGTGAACTCAATTATGCTATGATGAATGCTCTCACAAAAGACTTGGGTTGAAAGTGAATGAGGAAACCTTCTATTTATACTTGTCTATGCTTAATATCCTGAAATTACATCACACCAAGCCGACATATGAATTCATTAAATAAAGGAGGCTAAATCCTACCATAATTTGAAATTAAATCTTGAAAAATAACTCAAGGGGGACTAAGATTCCCTAGGTGGAATCTTAGTCCCAAGTCATGAAACTTGGGGCACAAACACCAAAAAGGGGCCCAATTACGATGCCTCAAAATCAGGGTCCCAAGACCTTTCGGGGACAAAGACGCCCTAGGTGGCATTTTAGTCTCGACCCAAAAATTAGGGACACATAGATGAATTCATTAAATTATCATTTATGCATTGGAGAATGTCAGGATTAGCCAGAAAAAAAGATATAATTCATAGGGCTTATAGATGAAAAATAGGACCAATTAAGACATAAATAGGGATAAATAAAGCAAGGTGAGCCCAAACGTGTGAAAATGCAAGGATATGTATTTTACTACACTACAGTGTCTTCTTGGTGGTGTCATTGGGTTTGATATCCTTCAATATTGTGACCTTCCTTAGCATATGGCATTCCTCTTAGTGGTGATGCTACAGATTACATTCTCTAAGTCCATAATCTTTTATCCTCAATTAGTCCTCTCTTCGAGACATTAAGCATGATGTTCCCTAAGGTGATACCTTTCATGAACTAAGAAAAACCCCTTTGAATATACTATCTCATTCCATGTACAACATTTTTCAAGGCCACTAAGCATAACATAACTTGCTTGCTAGTGGAGCCTTTCTCATGAGTGCCTAGCATAACGCAACTTTCTAGCCTTGTGACCATTTATGTGGCGCCTTATCAAATTTATCAAGAGGTATAACTTTGGTATGCTTGATACATGGGAGCTTGTAGACTTGGCATGACTTTCCCATCAACCACCTTTTGTGGGTACATACTGACCTAGTGTGTGTTTCTCACTACCTCAAGGGGGCTCACCTAGTGTATATTGGACTGCACTATCCCTTGTGAGCATATTTTTCATGGCCACCAAGCATAAATCAACTTTCTTTTTTTTGGATCCATGTATTTCATAAGTGATTTCACATCCTTATGAGTGTATTTGATGTATGTGGCATAATACAACTTTCTATTCCATCATTCTTTACTCTTTGCATTAACTTTAACATTATATGTTTGTGTATCTTGTCTTATTGCTTCATATCATACATCTTGTGTGTGTCCCTTTGTGCTTATGTTGGTTTGCCATGTGATCTTGATCATGGGGGCTTGGCCACCTCCTTGATCTTTTTCATCGCATCCCATCAACATTTTTGCACTCGAACCCCTCTTGACATATATTTTTCTACTTTAGTGTTAGTTTGTGCTCGCACTCATCCTCTCATTAAAGTGGGGGCTAAATTATTGTAGAAAAATGTACTCCTTTACATTTTCACGCTTTGTTTGGGTCCCCTCAATTAAATTGGACTTAATTGTGCCTTAATAAGCCTTATTTTACATCTATAAGCCTAATAAATTACATTTTCTGAAGAGGAAACTTGAGAACAATTAATGTCGATGCATAATACTTTACCTTGAGAAATGTGTATTTCAGGAATGGGGACCTAGGACCCATTTTCCCATGGGTGTATGGGTCCTCCCTAAGCCTTTGAACCTAAATTTAAAACATGTTTTTGGTGGTATTTTTATAATCCCAAATTCAAATTTCAATGTTGGCTTGTAATGTTTAATTTTTGAGAAATTAAGGATAGATACCTATAAATACAAGGCTATTTTATCAAATCAACTAGAAGTTTTCAATTAGGTTTTTGAGAAATCAATCCTAAGAGAAAATATTATTTTCAAGAGCATTCAAGGGAAGATAAATTATCAATCATCTACAATAGCAATCAATATTGCAAGAATCATGTTAAAGTCTTTTACAATCATGCAAGTTTTTGAAGCTAACATTGTGATGTAGGTTTCAAAGATCCAAGCAAGCATTCAAGTCATATTCAAGTATCCAGATCTATTCTAGCAATCAAGGGAAGATAAATTATCAATCATCTATAATAGCAATCAATATTTCAAGAATCATGTCAAAGTCTTTACAATCATGCATGTTTTTGAAGCTAACATTGTGATGTAGGTTTCAAAGATCCAAGCAAGCATTCAAGTCATATTCAAGTATCCACATCCATTGAATCCATTCTATGAAAGATCAAGATAAACATTTCAACATTCTAAAGGTTTGTTCAAGGGTTTGGTGAGTTGCAACATAACATTGTTCATTCATCATTCTTTTTCATATTTCATTATTTTAATTCAAGGTTTATTTACCCAAATGGGGTTTGACCAAGGCAATCCCCCATTCACCAAAAATAATCATTTTTTCCCTCTTGTGTTTATGTTGCAGATCTTAGGTTGAAAAGGATTGAAGATCTCTTCAAGAGCGAAATTGGAAAAGTTGTTAAAGTTGAAAAAATTTGTCAACATTATTGTTAATTCATAGAACCTCATCTACAAAATTTATTTTTGAACTTTTTACATTAAAATCAAGATCAAACAGAAGCTATAGACTAACACTAAATGATCCCAAGATCTAGTTGAAACCTTTGTACAGAGACCCATTCACCCATGGGTGAATGATTCCTAATTTTCCTCTCGAAAATATATTTTGGTGACTAGTACATACTGTTTAACCCTTCTCATATCTACAAAAATTTTATTGTTTCTATTTGTATTGAGCTTTAAATTGATGTTTCAAGTTTGAATGAGCATAATTTAGTAGATTTGATATTTTTTATTTTTTCTCCCAAAAGTGTTGCTCAAGCTGATGCCCCCATCTTCAATCATAAGGAAACCAGTAGATTCCCCCATCGAGTTGACTCAACTAAGTGTTGTAAGTCAATTCTTTGTGATGATCTCTTTTCCTAATAAAATAAAGGAAAATAGGTCCATATTTGGTGAACCTATATTTTTCTATGTTTCACAAATGATAATGGTTGCAATCGTGTTGATATCATTAATATGCAACCCATTGTGATACATGTTCAGATAGTGAAGAAGAAGATAAAATACAAGAACAAAAATAATACAATAATAAATTATCTCTTATGTTTTCTAAATCAATGAATTCAAGTGGGAGTAACCATAATGATCCTCTTGAGGAGAGGATCCATCGTGCATTGAACCCAGTGCTTTTCCTTGTACGACACTTGTATTTCCTTTAGCATACTTTCTTCTATTTATGATGAGAAATGTTGGGGCATGTACAATTTTCTTTAGATCAGCTCATATGCGGAGTATCTTTGTGTATTTTCTTGTATGTGATGTGATCTCCCATGATATGTGTCTTGGTGCGTTTTGGTGTTGGTTTTCTTTTATTATCCTTGTTGTTCTTGTTGGCAATACAAAGAAAGAAATTTTTTCATGACACTCATCTATTTATATCGCCATTCATCTTTATTTTTTGAACATTTTGTCTTTGTATTTTCTTTTGGGAATGATGGAAAAGTTGAGACATTTAGGTCTCTTTAATGTTGAATAAAAATATTTTATGTTATCTTCAAGTGTCATTCCTCCATTATGCTTGTAGTTCCACAAGTATTGAAAAATGATGTCAACTCCAAGCATGATCATATTATATATTATCTCTGGTCTTTATTGACCCTAGATCTATGGATACCTTATGTGCTATCTTTGTATTGTTGACCATTTGGCTTCGTCTTGGGGGCAACCCCTTGTAATGAGTCAGCTTTTTTGGGAACATATTTTTGGCATAAGGTTTCCTAGAAAGCTCTTATGGCCTATCATATTGTATATATTGTTTTCTTATACCTTAAAGGAAATTGCTCTTAGTTGGTGTTAGCAATTACTTTAAGGTGGGGGGATGCATTCCATTATGTGTTTCACTTTGTTCACACACGTTGAGTTTGTGATGTATTTTTGGCATATTGATCATTTTGTAGCACCTTATCAAAATTATTGGGATTATAATCCATGGTATGGTTTACATGAGAATACACCTAGCAAATATTAGACTTCACTATCCCTTTGTGCTTTCTTCATTTGCTTGTGTTGTAGAAACTCACCTAGAGAATATCATACTTCACTTAGAGCCAGTGTTATTCCTACGAAGGCTCACCTAGTGAATATCAAACTTCACTAACCTGTTATACATTTATCCATGGACCTCCTAGGAAATACCACACTTTATTATCTTGTGATTCTTGAATGCCTTAGGTATAGATGCTAGTGAGAATTCTGCAAAGTGTGCTAGCATGTGATTGTCATACCCCTTTTTGCATGTTTTCATTTTGTTTACATTGTGTTTGCAGCATGTTTGCATTGTGTTTTCATTGTGTTTACATTGTATTTGCATTATTTTTGTATCATTTTTTACATGTTGGCATTATGTTTTATTTTCGCATTATGTTTCCATCATGTATGCTTCATGTTTGTCATGCTATATTGCACTTTATGCATGTGTTCCTCTATCTTGAGATTGTTGATCCATAGGTCCTTAGGCCTTGAGACTAGTGTATCCTTAGATCTAATGTTTTCCTATCTCTGTAATGCTTCGACAAATAAAATCGTCTTAGCTTATCTTTACTTCAATGTGAGTTTGAGCATAAATTCATACTCTCACTAAAGTGGGGGCTAAATGTAGCATCATAAATTGTCACCTTTGATAATTTCACACTAGGTTTAGCTCCCCCTCATGTGCATAGAACCAATCGTGCATTTTAAATTTTCTCATTTTATACTAATATTTATAAAATAATAGGTTGAACTAGGATTAATGAATTAATGTTCATTTAATGATGCTTAAGGCCCAAAAATAGGTCCAAGCTAGGGCACCCAACACCCTTGTTCAGCTTATTTTGGCCCTAATTCAAATATGTCAGTGTCCACATACTAATATGTAGAGATCCAAAGTCATTTGCCAGCTATAAGTAATTAATTTGTAGGAAATTATATAATTGCATGAAACAAGCCTTTTTCACCATTTGAAATATTAACAAGAGATAAAAAAAAAAATCATAAGTCAATTAAGAGCGTAATTGAGCATCCTAAAAGTACAGTCACAATAATAATTTGAAGAATTATAGCAGCATTATTTTATTCAAGCATCATATTAGCAATGCATCATGTTTTCATGTGAGTTTGTTCATGTTTCATTTTTTTGTTTTTTGTGAGTACTAGGACTTGTCAGACTTCAAATCAAGCATCCAATTCTCCTAAAAGGTGACATGACTACAAGACTTCAGTCTATCAAAAAATTCAGATTTAACTCGTAAGTTGCATCAATTGTCAATTTGTTAGTTTTTTATCATTTAAATTCTACATAACCGAGTGTCTGCTCTCTTTTACATCATCATATTCATTGTGGAGGAAAAAATAATAAAATAGGGTTTGAATTAAGAAAGCCCCTATTCAACACAACCTTTCCCCCTGTTTCTTATTTGTATGTTGTATATCTGAAGAAAATTTGGAAAGGATTGAAGACTTAATTGGTCAATCAAGCATTCAATTCCTACAAGTCAACAAGTTAGGGAAAGTGAAATTTATTAGTGATAGACCAAGTTTCGACACTAAGTCCAGAGGAATACCTATAGATAGAGACTGACTAAGACTAAAATTAGATTTTCTATATCTACCCTTCTACATCTAGGGCACCCTACTCCCCTATCTTGTCGTTTCAAGCTCAGATTTATATGGCAGGTTATTTTGTGTTTGCACTCTACTCTTCTGAAATCTATTTCTAGTTTTCAGTTATGTATTTTCCATAAATTATCTTAGTTTGCTACATTTTTATAATTAACCTAGGTACATCCTTACATTGTCAAATTAAATCAATTAATAGTTAATTGATTACTATCAAAGCACACATTTTCTCCAAAAGCACTAAAACCCTAATTCATCATTCTAACTCTTCCATTGAGATTAGTACCCAAATGAGTGTTTGAGATCAATTTTAGTCCTTTCCATTATGATATTGGAAGAGGTGTTATTTAGATCCTAGACCCTCTTTTCCTATATCACATAAACCTACCCCAAATATAAAAGAGTATTATGATTTCAAACTCAAAAATAATCAAAACCTGGAAAAAAAATTTATGTTCTAATAGATGAATTTAAATAAAAGGAAAACGTCACAATATAACCTCTATATTTAATTTTAAATATGAAGAAAATAAGAATAAAATCAGATTCCAAAAAATAAAGAAATGACATACTCATTATCTAATCTTACCTAAATAATAGCACAAAAATTATAGCCTATTGTTTAGGCCCACTTGTACAAATACAAGCGAAGAACTCACATATTAACATGGAGTAATAAAATTAAGTAAAAGCTATGTTGAGCGAGTGTTGACCTTCCAATCATAGGATACCTTATGTTTATTTCCTCGTATAAACTTGGATGTTGTCGTGCCAATAATTTTTTTGATTTCGACCAGAACAATGTTACCAGCTATACCGTGTATACCTATGTAAACATAAACATTCACGATCCTCCTCTTGAGGGGTACGAAAATAACAAAACCTACGATGATTGCCAAATTCGCAGAAAATAAATTTCATTGTGTACGAAAATAAAATCTATCCAATCTACACGTTTGATTATTTAATCGCTTCTGCGGATACGGAGCGCTTCGTCCCCCCAAACTTTCGTTGTTTTTCTTTACTTTTCTTCTTTCACCGCCTTTCAATTCGATCCGATTCCATGGCGTCTACTTCTAGCGCCGGGAGTAATCGAGAGATTGAGGATATGGGCGCTTTTGACGGATTGGCACCATCTGGATCTATTTCTGCCTCAAAAATCATAAAAAAACCGTCCTACGATGTATTCATCAATCATCGTGGACCAGACGTCAAATACACCTTAGCTAGCATTCTTTATGGTATTCTCACTGGTATGGAACTCTCAGTTTTTTTGGATTCAGAGGAGTTGGAATATGGCGATTTCTTGCCACGAACAATAGAAGCAGCAATGGCCAGCGCTGTGCTTCATATTGCTATTTTCTCCAAGAGCTATGCAGAATCGCCCTGGTGCTTGGCAGAGATGTCCTTTATGCTTAAATCTGGTGCTAGAATTATTCCTATCTTCTACCATGTAGAGCCTACTGATCTAAGATATATAGCTCAAGGGAAAGGAATGTATGTTGACGCTTTCAAGATGCATGAAGAGAAGGGAAGATACAGCCTGGAAAAGCTTCAGGAATGGAAGGAGGCTCTCTATAACGTCTCATTTTACACTGGCCAAATCGTTAAAACTGATGAGTGAGTAACACGCATTCGGCCTTTCGATCTTAACAAATATGTATTCTTTCTCTTATCTATGTATTCAACTTTGACATAATCACCTATTAGTATTTTGATATTTTAAATGTTTTTACTTGTTCAGCGATGAGAAGAGACTGTTGAAAAATATTGTGAATTCCGTTTTGAAAGTAATAAACAATGTGCCATTAGTGGTTGCAAAACATCCAGTTGGTTTGAAAGAAATAGTGCAAGACTTTGAGATGACTACACTCCAATCTGCCCAAGGTGACCAAGTTCAAATTGTGGGAATTTGGGGAATGGGTGGTTCCGGCAAAACCACGCTTGCCAAGGAGTTATACAACAAAAAATCCTCGTCCATGGACAGGTCCAGTTTTATTTTTGATGTCAGAGACAGTGCGGTCAACGGCCTGTTGTATAACAAGCAGATTCAACTCCTTGACAACCTTGGCATAAAAAATGTAACGTTCGACAATATAGAACAAGGTAAGGCAATTCTTACTAGGCATTTGAGATCTGTTAGGGTGCTCCTTGTTTTTGATGATGTGGATTGTAAGGATCAATTGGATGCTTTCTTGCCCATAAAAGACAGTCTTGGAGAGGGTAGTCTCATCATTGTTACAACACGAGAGTGTGAAGTTCTTAGATCTTGGGGCATATCTTCCATATATAAAATGAAAGCACTTGATCCACTTCGTGGAGAGCAGCTTTTTTGTTGGCATGCTTTCTTACAATCATTTCCCTTGGATGGATTTGATAAGCTTGTTAAAAAGTTTGTAAAGGCTTGCAATGGATTACCTTTGTCACTCAAAGTATTTGGGGGACAGTTATATGGGGAATCTCGCAAGGAATATTGGGAGTCTTTGCTTCATAAGATCTCAAGAATATTGCCTAAAGATATAAAAAATAAACTCAAAGTAAGTTATGATGCTCTTGATTGTGAAGAGAAAGAGATGTTTCTAGATACTGCTTGCTTCTTTATTGGGGAGAACAATAGTTTGGCAATTGAAATATGGAATGGTTCAGGGTGGACTGGTATGCACAGTTGGGAAAGACTCCAAAATAAGTGTTTGGTTGAGCTGGATGATGAGAATTGTATAATAATGCATGACCACTTAAGAGATCTAGGAAGGGAAATTGCAAATCAAAATTTACCCTATCGACTTTGGTTACCACAACAAATTATCAATGTTGATAAACAAATAGAGGTAAGGTTAATACTTTCTTTTATTGCATTGGTTTTCAGTGGAAATGAAAGCATCTTTTTATAGATGTACATTTATCTAAGAAGTTTATTGTTTTCCCAATTAAATAGTTGTTAAAAAGATAGTCTCACAAGCCCATTTGGTGATTAAATTACTTATTCACCTTTATATATGTCAAACAAAATTATTTTGATAGAATTTTTTTTTTTTGGATGACACATTCATTCAACAAAGAGGTTATAATTTTATAGTTTTAAAGAAGCTCAATAACTCTCTACAAACATGCAACCCAACATAGCAACTAATTGGAGTTTATTGAGAACACACCAAAGACTTTTAACACATTTACAACACTTAGCGATTGGTCTACAACTCTTGTTGACACTTATTCAACATGTGAAAGGTTAGTTATTCATTATTTTTATCATCTTCCTTACTTAATAACTAATTTTTTTCAAACGTTTAGCATATCCCTACATTGTACATAATTTATCTTACCCAAAGGCTTCATAAATACATTATCCATGTAGGAATTTTTGTTACAATATTTCAACTCTATCTTTTGATTGAATCTTATCTCTTACAAAATGATTTTGAATTTCAATATGTTGTAATCTAGCATGATACATTGGATTGTCTATCGATTTGCTTGTAACTTTGATTTTCAAACTTGATAGGTGTTGGTCCTTTTTGTTCTCATATCTTAAAAATACACCCTAGCTAAACAAATTGAGAAGTACTATTCCATAATGCTTTATACTTGGCTTTAATAGAGGACAAGAAAACATTTGGTTACTTCTTGTTGCTACAAGAAATAATACCTATTCTTATACTAAATACATATCTAGTGGTGAATTTTCTATGATTTGGATCACCTAGCTAATTAGAATCTAAATAGCCTATCAATTTAACATTAAAATTATTAGTATATTTGATCCTAAAGTTAATGGTTCATTGTAGGTATAAAACAATTTTCTTTATTTCTTTTCAATGAATCTCATGAGGTTTGGCCATGAATTAGCTATGTGTATTGATCGAGCATGCAATATTAGGTCTTGCTATGGTTAAGCAGTTCAAACTTCCCATCAGCTTTCTATACAAAGTGTCATTTACTTATTTTGTGCCATCATCAATGGGAGACATAACATTTTGTTTTAATTGAATATATTATAATTTTAGTCATCCATATTGAACCATTAGACAAATTTATTTACATACTTACTTTGAGTAATAAATATCCAAGTCCATCTTCCCTCCACACTTCAATTATTAAACAATAATGCATCTTTACAAGATCCTTCATTTAAAATTCCTATGATAGATCTCTTTTCATTTCACCAATCAAGCATATAACACTTCTTATTATGATTAAATCATCAAAATAAAATAAAGTCAAAGCAACATTCTCATGTTCATCTTTCTTTATGTATAAACTTAATTAACTTTTGCTTTCAATAAATCCTTGTTGCAAGAATTTATCAATTTTCACATACCATGACCTTGGAGCCTATTTAAAGTCATAAAATTGTTTCATTAACCACATACAAGATATATTTCTCCATACTTTACAAAATAATTAGGTTGAACAAGATATATTTCTTCTTTTAAATCACCATTCAAAAAGTTTTACATAATATCCATTTGATATAGATCCTCTTAGTGGCAATTGCAATCATAAGTCTAATGGTTTTCATTTGAGCTATAGGTGCAAATGCATCTTTATTATGTAAATTCCTTCTTTTTATGAATAGCATTTTGTAACCAATCTAGATTTAAATTTATCAATACTACTATCATCACTAAACTTAGACTTGAATGACCATTTTGAGCTCATAGGAATATTATTCATATAATTCTATTAGTTCCCAATTGTCACATTTCATAATAGAATCATATTTTTCCTTTCTAATAAGCATCCATTCTTTATGATTCTTAGCTTCTTCAAAATTTAGAGGTTCATTTACACTCATATTATAAACCATTAAAGAATAGTACTCATACTTGATTAATGCCTTTTTCTATTAGGTTTTCTTCTTTTGTGCTTTTCCTATTGCTTTCCTTTATATGGCTTCTTTCCCTTGGCAATCAATCTTAAATTTGTGGTTTGTCAATTACTATCTACATACTTACTCCTTTCCTTTTTTGTTTTGAGAAATATACTTGTTAAGTTAGTAAAGGAAGGTGCATGCAATCTTGTGATTAGAATAGCGAAAAAAACTTGATATTTTCTCAACATGCCATTCAATATAATAGTAACTAAATTACAACTAAAAAATTGTTACGAATATCCCCAAATTTATTCCCTAATTCTTTAACTCTAGATAAATAATCATTGATACTTATAGGCTCTTCCATTTTGATTAAAAGTAGTTGCATTTTAGAAATAAAATTCTATTTGTATTTCCCCATAGATACCCATTCTATGCCCAAGATCTAGGAAGAACTTGCACCTTGTATTTCCTCCTTTATAATTGATTGAAAACAAATGCAAAGATTTTAGACCACTCTATTAGACCACTCTATAATAGAATGTTTGAAATATTAATGATGAGCATCACAACTAATATGACAGTTAATCAGCTCATATCAAAATAGAAAACTGAATTACAAAGAATTTACAATTTTATAGTTTTAGAGAAGCTCAACAACTTGCTACAAACATGCAACCTAACATGATAGCTAACAAAACTTGAGGGAAAATATAGTAAAGACTATTGACACATCTATAACATTAAGTAGTAACATATCTATTCTAACATGTGAATGATTTGTTATTCATTATTCTAATATTTTTTTCTGTGCAGAAAAGAAATCTCATTCGAGGAATAATGGCAGAACGAGCTGGAGAGTTCAGGCGTTATCAAGTATGCTTGTTTGTGTCCTTTGTTTCTGTACTAATTTGAATTGCACATATTAGTTTTTGGCTTTATGTCCTTTTTAGAAAGAATATTTCATGCATTTCCTATTTAGCAAGGAATGTCCTTTCCAAAAATTGATTAATTAGTGAGGCTGAGGATTTTCATGGTTGCTGCTCGCAGGGTGAACCCATGGATAATATATATGGAGGAATTTTGTCACTTGCACCCTCTTTAGTTGGACTAAAGATATTTGTGATTAGAGGAGGTTCTTGTAATCAAGTAATCGGCGAAATATTAAGAGAGCTTCTCTGGCTTCGCTGGTTCGAAATTGGGCAGAGAAATCTTCCCTCACAGATTTCATTGAAAAATTTGAGGGTTTTAGAACTATATGAACCTTGGGAGGAGAATGAATATCACTTAGAAGAGCTGTGGGAGGCTGACAATGATGTAAGTATCTCCGCTTTCAACTCTAGTAAATCTAGTTGAACTTTTTTATTTACTGATGTATGTTTTATGTTTCTATACTCGAAATGTGTTTCAGGCGCCTGTGCAATTAAGAGAGCTGATTATTTCTAATTGCTGCAAATTCCAAAGGTTTCCAAACTCAATAGGATGTCTCAAGGAGCTGAAAAAGATTGTAATTGAAGGAGATAATAATATTTTGAGTCTACCAGAAGAATTTTGTCGTCTTCAATCATTGGAGCATTTACATCTATTTTGCCCTAACTTGTTATCCCTGCCCAGCGATTTCGGTGCTTTGAGAAATCTGCGGTATCTACATATGGTCAGCTTCCAAAACTTGACGAGGTTACCAGTTTCTTTTAGAAACTTGATACTCTTGCAACATCTCGATTTAAGTTACTGTAATCAGCTAATGCTTACATCAGAGGATTTCCAACACATCAGAAAGCTGAAGTTTCTGAGACTTTCTGACTGCAAGCAAGTGGAAGAGTTGCCACATCACATCATAGATCAGACGTCCTTGACAGAACTCTATTTGGATGGTATGGAGAGTTTAAGGGAGCTACCAATTAACATCGGCCAACTCAGCAGGCTGCGAAAGATGCAGATAGGGAGTAAGAAGTTGATAAGCATACCGCTGTCTCTTCGAGATTTAATCTCCTTGACTAATCTTACCATTAATGCTTGTCCGAAGTTAAAGTGTTTGCCCCTCTCTCTTAGAGATTTAATCTCTTTGACTAATCTTACAATTAAGAATTGTCCCAGGCTAGAATGTTTGCCACTCTTTTTTGGAGATCTGTTTTCCTTGACTCATCTTTCTATTGCTTATTGTCACAAGCTGAAATGTTTGCCCGCTTCTCTAGGAGACTTGTCTTCCTTGACTCATCTTTCCATTGCTTATTGTCACAAACTAAAATGTTTGCCGCCCTCTCTTATAAATCTGTGTTCCTTGACTCATCTTACAATTCATAATTGTCCTATACTAGAATGCTTGTCAGCCTCTCTCGGAGAATTGTCTTCCTTGACTCATCTTTCCATTACTCACTGTGACAATCTGAAATGTTTACTAACCTTGGAGCGTCTTGTTCACTTAGAGCATTTAACAATAACCCACTGCCCAATTAGCCAAGTAGATTTTGGGGAATTGAGCAACCTGAAGACGATAGAACTAGTGTCCACAGAAGTGCGCAAGATTTCGATTTCTGAAGGCTGTTGTCCCCGTCTCGAGCGATTGCAACTTTCGGGTAATGATGAATTAATGGAGATCGAAACACTGCCAGAAAATCTTGAATGGCTGATGATATTTTTCTGTCAAGAGTTGGATAAGCTTCCTAGCTTTGCGCGGTTGACTTCTCTCAGAGAACTTCAACTTGGACATTTTGGCGGAATTGAGAAAATTGAAGGCTTAGAATATTGCACAAGATTGGAAATATTGAAAGTAGAAAGTTTGGAGGTGCTCGGAATAGATAGTTTGGAGCGCATGGGAAAATTGAGGACGCTGGAGCTAAGATCAAACGGGTGATCAGATATTGAACGTTGTATTCAAACCATACAGGTAATAATAGCTTCTAGAATAAAAAATTATAATTATCTTTATTCAATCTATCGTTGACTGAATGTTGTGCAAGGAATTTGCAGAAATGGCCAGATGAGATCATGATATGTACGCGGGCAGTCCCTGATGCGGCCTCTCTTGTGAACTCCTTACTCTATCCGAATCTCGTTGTGGTTGACTCCATTTGTAACCAGAAACTTGATTCCAATCCAGAATTATTGTAGAGGAATTTCTCCAATGGCGACGCCATTATTCTCTGTTTTGTTATAAATTGTGTTTCTTTAAAACAAATCTACATACGTTGTAATGGGTGGGAGATACGTTCGACGTGGTTGTACGAGGGTAAATGGGTATGGATAGTTTTCTGCACACAACGTTCCCATAAATGGGAATGGCTCACTGCAGAGCAGATCACAATAGGCACACGCCACGAAGAAGAGTACCAAGGAGAGGGCAAAGAAGAGGACGAAGAAGAGGACACTGTAGAGCAGTTCTCAGTAACATCTGAGTTCTCGACAGAAGAGTACGAAGAAGAGGACAGTGCAGAGGAGTTCCCAATGACATCTGAGTTCTCGACAGAAGAGTACGAAGAAGAGGACAGTGCAGAGGAGTTCCCAATGGCATCTGAGTTCTCGACGGTAGAAGAGGGCGAAGAAGAGACCGAAGAAGAGGACACTGCAGAGGAGTTCTCGATGACAGAAGAGGACAAAGGAGAGTGCGACGAATTGGAGAAAGGTTTGGTCTTGAGTGGCAGAGAGCAAAGCCTAGCAGAGCCTAGCAGAGGCTTTTCATAGCTTATTGCCACTTTTACTACCTAATTATCAGAGCCATTAAATCATTGAAATAACATCGGGTGAGGTGTTCATCTTGATTTTTTTAAGACAACTTAACTATCACATCATGTCACTATTGATTGTCTTTCAATTAAATTGTTATGAATAGAGTAATTTAATTTATCAAAGTTTTCTAAAAGTTTAATTTAATTCAATCTCATCTTTAATGGATTTGAATCTTAGTGAGTGGTGTAGTTGAAGAACATATTATCATCCTCACTAATTTAACTATTTCTTTGGTACCTTTCTTTTTAGTAGTGTAAGAAAGGTAATAAATTCCTTTTACATAAATATGCTCTAATGAAATCAATAATTTAAATTGTTCATAATCTATTTTAAATTAAAATATTGGGTGAACATGAGGGTCTTTGGATTGAAATTATGTAGAATTTTTTTTATCAAAATTTTCAATCAGATTTTGTAATCTTGCTATCCTCATGCTAATGAAAGATCACAAAAATTGTTGACATAAAAAATTTATACACAATTAATATCTAGAGCTTCATGTATTCACTCTAATGAACTATGAATCGATCATATCTTAAAAAAATAGTGCAATAAATATATTGAATTAAATAATAAAATAATGGTAAATAGAAATTAGATGAAGATGTATTGTGATAAGTTTATTTAAATGATTTTTCAAGATGTAGGAAATTTAGTGATGTTTAAACAAATTCTCAAGAATATTTAAAATTATTGTATATTTGGAATTCATTTTCACAACTATTGAATTAATCATGCACATATGAATTTGACCTACAAATTTGTAGTCAATTTAAATGAACTGTATCTTTGAAAGTAATTGGATGTTTACTTATTCTATTGTAAACTTTTGTTTCAATATTTGCATACAAATTTAGTTGGGTTGTTAGGATTGTACATGTGATAGAGATAATTAATCCCTTGTATAACCTTGTGAGGATATGGAATAAAAGTAATTATAAATGCTTGAAGACAATAATCAAACATGTTGTGGATGCCCAAAATGATAATGGACGGTTTTTTTAGTAAAGTGATTGTAAACTCCATTATCAAATGATTATAATTATGGGAACCTTTATTTAATTATGTAGGAATAAGAAAATATTTCAATATCACAAATATTTTTAAAAAAACATAAACTTCTACTCAAATGTATACATAAGAAAATAAGAATGTAGGGAAATAATAACAAAGTAATATAAGATACCAAACTTTAATGAATGAACAAATGAATGTTTGACTAGCTTCATCCTTGCTTTATATATTGGTATGGGTTTATTTGTACTTGTGGAGGCTAAGTAATCCATATAGGTGTAACTTAACTAAAATTAAACTAATGCAATAGGTGGAAGATAAATAAAGATAATATAGCATGATAGGTGAAAGCTAAGAAAATTTTATGTAAAATGATAGGAGATAACTCAACTTAAAATAGCTAAGTGTTAATTGACTATATAAGATATGTATGCCACATGTTTGAATGACAAAAACAACCCAAGTGTGTTCAATAAAATAGAGTGGATAAATATATATAAATGACAGTTCAATACTATCCTTGTGAAGTAACATGGACACCTAGGGCCTAATGTGAAAACTCTGACATCCTCCCTTAAGTGCATCTTAGAGAGAGAAAATAAAAAATAAATGATGTGGTTAATAAAATATGGGTCTGAATAATAAGGTGTGATTAGGTACCCATGTACTATAACAGAATTCCCACCTAAAATAAAGAGAGAGGAATGATGATGATTACACTTTAAATAATTTAAAAACAATGAATGTGGTTCATTATACAAAAAGGATGAAGAAGATCCAATTTTATAAAACAAAATGACTTCCCTTAAGGAAAGATATAAAAAGAGGTACATGTTTAAAGCCTTCTCACTCAAAAAAGTAAGATATTTAGGAGGGAAAAATAATAATTTTCTACTGAGTTGTTATATTTGATTATGGAGATAGCCACCCATGATCAAGAGGCCAAATGAAGCACAAAGTAATTATAAAATCAATATGAAAAGAAAAGAATAAAAATAGAATGTATGTATAATGTATGAGACACCCTTGGTTATATAGACCAAGGTGAGAAATATGACAATATAAGATTATGAAAATTTTCCTAATCTTATGATATGAGATATAAATTTAAAGTACCTTAAAAATTCCCTAAATAAACTTGAACCTAAGGAAATAGGGTTTCACCTTTTAGGAGATGGAACAAGGGGTACCTATTTCACTCTTAGTTCATTAAAGGAAGTCCTAGAGGCTTCAACCCAATGATTCAATTGAGAGAAGCACTAAAGCAAAGGGGTTTCCTTAGGTGTGATTAAAAGGGGGGTTCACCACTAAGAAAATGCTTAGAAAGAAGGAAATGAAAGCAATATGCAAATCTAGTTATGTGACCTAGAAAATGGAACTTAAAATCAAAATAATAAATTGAGGATAAATAGAGAAGCACCTAGAAGATTAGAGATGTCCAAAACAAGGTTTGCAACTCTGAAATTTTGACTCTTGATGTGCACTAGGACTCATACGCTAGACTGGGCAATTTAGTCCTAGTCTAGAGTTTTTAGGCTGAATCTAGAATGTGTTGCTGACAAACTAGGATATAGAAAATTGTTGAAAAGGGGTATACTAGGACTCATATGCCCAAGGTGGTGATTTAGTCCTAGTATTAGGGTTTTACTGAAACTTTTGTATCCTCAAGTAATCTTCTATAGCTTTCGTCTTGTCCGATCTCCGAGTCTAAAAGTCTAAATTCTGGCCTATAGGTGAGTTTCCGTGAAGATGACAACTTTGACAACTTTCTTCAATCTTGCAACTTTGTCTTCAAAGGATCTTCAAGCCTCAAAACACCTAGATCAAACCCTTGATATAAAGGTTGCAATCTTGTGTGAAATGGCTCCAATGGATGTGGATCTTGAATCTTGATTTTGATATGAAATAATGTCTTTGAATGCTTACTTGAATCATGAAAACCTACATCACAAATGTTAGCTCAAAAACACACATGATGCATGAAGACTTTGACATGATGCTTCAATCTTGAATGTTGCTCTAAATGCTTGATAATTTGCTCTTCAATGCTCTTGTGAAAGTACTCTTGATTGCTTGAAACTTTCTAGGAAATTGCTTAGGTGAAATTATGTGAAATAACCTTGTATTTATACTTGTTTATGCCAAATTTCCTGAAATTACAACACTATAAGCCGACATCAAATCTAGGAGAATGAAATCCCATCAAGAATTGAATTCAAAATAGGTCCAAGCTAAAGCAGGACTCATATGTCAGTCGGGGCGTATGAGTCCTAATAGCTTAAACTTGGGACACAAGCTTCAATAAATGTTAAGTTCAATGCAATATTCAAGATCAGGCCCCAAAACCTAGGTGGGATCCATATGCCCAAGGTGGCATATGAGTCTCAGATCACTAGATCTGGAACACACAACCCAAAAACATGAATTATGATTTGTCCATTATTAAATTTTGAGATTATCCTCAGAAAAATGCATTAAATTAGGCTTGTGGATGCAAAATAGGACCAAATAAGGCCTAAAGAAGCCCAATTTCAACACCCTGAGGGCCCAAACGAGTGTGAAAATGTAAAGGGATACATTTTTCTACACTACATTTATCCCCCACTTTAGTGAGAGGAGGAACTTGCTTCAAACTCACACTAAAGTAGACAAACTCACATCATGAGGGGTCCAAACTTGTACCAATGCTAGTGAGATAGGATGACAATGATCAAGAGGGATGATCAAGCCCCCAAGATCAAGATCATATGGAAAACCAACATAAGCACAAAAGAACACTCATGTGAATGACATATGAAGCAACAACAAGATACAAGCATACACTTCCAAAGGCATGAAGAAGAAAGAAAAATAAAAAGAGGGTGGATCAAGCCTCGACCGTTTGTCCAATGCGATGTGGATTAGACCTAAGTTTAACTTGTCCAAAAAATATTTACAAGTGGAACACGATGTCCACAATGCAAAAAACACACACTCACAAGGGCTAGTGAAACCTCGGGGCATCTGCTAGGTGAGCCCCCAAAAAGGTGAGACACATACACACACCATCGTTATCCACTCACACACACAAGAAATTGGCTATGGGAAAGTCACACCTAAGTTTGGCTCCCATACACTAACCATACCAAAGCTATACCTCTTGATAACTTTGATAAGGTTCCATACAATGTGAACAACAAGATTCACAAGGCCAGCAAAACTTTGTATGCTAACACCCATGAACAAACAGGATGGCTCCACAAGAAAGCAAAGTATGTTATGCAAGGTGGCCATATAATAGTTATTGTATATGCAAAAAAGTGTAAGGCATGTTCAAAGGAGTTTTTCTTAGTTCATGTAAGGTCTTAACTTAGGGAACATTGTGCCTAATATCTCTAAGAGAGAACCAATTGAAGAATATAAGATTCATAACTTAGGGGATGCAGTGTGTCGCATCAAGCTACTAAGAGGAATATAATATGCTAAGAGATAGCATGCTCTTGAAGGACATCACACCAAATGTCACCACAAAGAGAAAGATGCATCGCATGAAGTAAGAAGACTACACAATGAAACATGAGTTGTAAAATGCAAAAGAATAATGCCAATGTATTCCCCCACTTTAAAGAAATTGCTAAACACCATGTTGTGAGCAATTACTTTAAAGTAGCAAATGATAAATGCTAACAATGAAGAGGACGTGAGAGCTTATTTGAAAAGCCCTATGCCAATTCATATGTTTCCAAATAGAGCTACGTCATGAAAAAGGGGTTGCCCCCAAAATGAAATCCCAAAATCATATAAGGGATCCATGGATTCGAGGTCAGTATGTCTTTGCTACATTATTTTTATAGAGCTCAAAATGTTATCATTCCCCAAATACTCATGGAACAGGAAGAATGACACAAAGAGAGTGAAAACAAAGAAAAGCTTTTGGGTCAACATGGAAGAGACCTAAATGTCTTGACACCTTGCAACATCCCCAAAAGGAAAACATAAGACAATGAAAAGATAAAGGTTTACGACATATAGAAGAATGTAGATATAAATAGAGGAATGTTAGAAAGAGAGATACATCAGATAGAACGGTACAAGGAGATCACATTACACGCATGCAATCACACACATAACATGAAAAAGAAAACAAAGGCAAGACCAGTAAGGCACATGCGAGTCAACCTATAGTCTAGGTCATCCCCATCCCACTCTTGTTCATCGTATATAGAAGGCAGACAACTAGCCAAAGGTACAATAGCAAGTGTCAAACTAGGAGAATCACCAAGTTCAACACTCTTCTTAGGAGAAATGTCATTTAAGCTCATAGAAGAGGAAAATAATGAATTCAATTCATTATGCACTTCATCAATTTTAGCAATCTCATCATCATCATCCAAGTTAATCACAACAGGAGGTCCAATGATAATGTCCAAAGAAGGTGTTATTCCCTATTGTGGTTGCAATATAGGATCTTTTTGTTGCGACAAAGAGGGAGACTCATTATGTATTGCTTCACTTAAGTTTGGATGTTGATTTTCTTTGTTGTTTTCTTCGTTTAACCTTCAAGCAATAGCACGACATCTACGCCTACGCTCTCTAGCATTTTTGTTTCTTTTGGTACGATTTTCAAGTTGTGTTTGTGTAGGAGCAGGTCTATCAACCATAGGTTTCTTTTCTTCCCTTAGAGGAGGAATGAGAGGAACCATGGGAAGCTATTCAACCACTTTCTCTTTAGCTTTGTAAAAAAAATTATCTTAGGAGGCATGACGGAGTTGTTTTGGTTGTCTCTTGGTCATTTGTAGGAGATAGGCAAAGGATTGGTCTTAGATTGGTTTTGGTTATTTGGTAGGTCTTTTGGTTCAATCTTGGTTTTGTCAAGGATAGGAGGCTCAATCATGGGTTGAGGCATGTTTCGAAGGGATAGTTGTGCTATGCATTTTGCCTTAAACTTTTGCTAGGATTTGTGAAGTCATCTTATGTAGAGGATTTGTGAAGTCATATTTTGGTAGAGGATTTGTGAAGTCATTTTTTGGTAGAGTAAGAAAAATGGTAAGTAAAAGAACAAGAAAAAATAAGACTGAATGAAAGTATTCAGAAGAAGAACAAAAGAAGCGCGAACTAAATTTGGAAAGATATCATAGAAAGAAATAAGGTATACATATTTACTTTCCTATTTTTAATATTGTTCCAAAAATATATTTTATTTCCTATTTAATATATAAGTTTTTAGCATGTTAGTTATTTATCCTACACCAAATTGATTTTTGGCATCTTATTTTAAAAATTATGTTACACCAAATTGATTGAAGATAAAAGTGCATGAAATCATCCAATGAATCTCCCATAAATAAAATAGATTATTATAATACTGTGAATGAGTTTTCATCTTGAATAAACATAAAATCTTACTATTTATTCTCTTTCCTCCTTTTATTTCCATTCAATATTCTAGTGGACATATTATTTTTATCATCTTTTTTTATTTCCTATTTCATCAAATTTATTAAACACACATCATCAAGGGGTTTATCTTTTTTAATCATGGTTTTTATTTTGTCTATTGGTTTAAAAAGAACAACAACTTGCATTTTCCCTCAAGTGTCAGTTTAAAAAGAATAAATCTACTTGCATTTTCACTCATTGGTTTAAAAAGAACAACCTTGCATTTTCACCTCATTTGTTTAAAAATAACAACTTTCATTTTCACGCATTGGTTTAAAAATAACAACCTTGCATTTTCACTCATTGGTTTAAAAAAGAAAAACCTTGCATTTTCACCTCATTGGTTTAAAAAGAACAACTTGCATTTTCATGAGCATTGGTTTAAAAAGAATAACAACCTTGCATTTTGATCACTCATTGGTTTAAAAAGAACAACAACCTTGTATTTTCACTCGTTGGTTTAAAAAGAACAACAACCTTGCATTTTCACTCCATTGGTTTAAAAAGAACAACAACCTTGCATTTTCACCTCATTGGTTTAAAAATAACAACTTGCATTTTCACTCATGTTGGTTTAAAAAGAACATCAACCTTGCACTTTCACTCATTGGTTTAAAAAGAACAACAACCTTGCATTTTCACTCATTGGTTTAAAAAGAACAACAACCTTGTATTTTCACTTCATTGGTTTAAAAAGAACAACAACCTTGCTTTTTCACTTCATTGGTTAAAAAGAACAACAGTTACTTGCATCTTCACATTTCATGGGTTAAAATGAACCAAAACTTGCATTTTGTTTTGTCTTTCATGTTAATCAGGTGCATTTTGATTTGGGATTTAAAATTAACCATTGTCTTCTATGTTTGGTGCGCTTTCAAAAATTTTGTGTTGTAGAACCGAGCTTTGAGCTTTTGCTCTTGCTTGATTGCCTTTTCATATACTAGATCCATAATGGATGGACCATGTACATCCACCTCACCACCTCTTGGGCCATTTAGTCCCATGATGAACTTCCTAATTCAAAATCATTCATCCTTCTGGTACATTGGAACGTACTTCAAAAGATGAGTGAACTTCTCCTGGTATTCATTCACTGACATATCACCTTGTTTTAAATTCTATAAATTAGTGAGATTTTGGTAATAAAAGAGTTGGGGTAGCCATCTTTTTTGAAATATTTCTACAAACTCATTCCAAGTTAACTTTAGGAACTAAGACCAAGTTCCATCTTTTTGCTCATCCACCAATTAGAGGCTTCTCCAGCTAACTGGAAGGCACCCCAAACTGCATTGGTGACCTTAGAATAGTTTATGATCTCAAAATATTTTTCCATTTGAATTAACCAAGCCTCAGCCTCATCTCTGTTAATGCTTCCCTCAAATTTTGGCGGGCTAACATTTCTCATATCCCTAGACAACTCAGTTGCCACATGTTTTCTTTTGCTACTTTTAAATTTGGATTGAGATTCCTCTTCCCTATGTTGAATTTCAATTAAGTAAGATCATGAGAATTATATCCTCCATCCTCATTAGGCATTTCTTCCTCGTAATTAATTGGGACTTCTTGGTCTTCTCTTTCTTTTCCCATGACTTCTTGCTCAAGGTTTTCTATCGTTTCCCTAGTTTCATCCATGATGGCTAAAATGCAGTCCAACTTGGTTTCAATATTATCTAAACCTTGTCTAACTTCTTGACTTTCTCCAAGATTAGTCCTTGTTCTTACCATCCTTTCAAGAAAAAGGTTATACCTGAAGATTCATCTATATTAGATCCTATCATAGTTTACTTAACATTTTAGAAAATATTGCAAAAGAGTAAACATTCACATATAAGAAATTATATTGAAGATCTTGCTCACAAATTTTGATATATAAAATAACTTTTCATTTATTCATAAGGATTTCAATATCCTTTCATTTACATTGAATGACTATTTAGGTAGTCAAGAGGAGAATATCCTTCGAATTCACTCTTAGATACATAGCTCAACCGGGTATACCCCTCGTATTTTTACTCATCTCAACTCATTTGCTCTTCTTTATCCTAAAAAGGATAGTATCCCTCAGATTTATCTTTTGATACATAATTTTGAGGTACATAACCCTCTGACTCACCACTTGAGGCTATTGTACAATTATTTCAGTCATGGGTAAAACACGAGGGTCTCTAAACAACATTGTTGGACTAATGCTACATTCTTGAGGGCATATCCCTAGAAAGTGATAATGAGTATAATTTTTTCAGAGAGGCAGGAGGTAAAAGGTTGGAGTTGGCTTCATCTCATCCTTCTCTTCTCTTAGCTAATATGAGATAGAATGTGACTGATTGTCTCGGTATCACTTAGCTAGATAATATTTTCATAGTTAGTTCCCTCTATGGTACGAACAAGGGCTTCCTTTTCCATCTTGGACCTTAGGTAGCGCTCATTCCCGATTATTGAATTTCTTGCAGTTAACCTGAGACGCACCATCCTGGCACAAGAATTTCCAAACATTAGAATCATATAATGTTGGAATGGAAAACATAGCGAGCACATAGGTTCTAGAGTTGAACCTAGCTCTGATACCACGTGTATCATGCCCATTGCTCTACTCAATGATTTCTCCTATGTTTTACCACAAGTGAATAAACTAAATTACCAAACACATAGCGATAAAAAATTTCTTTTCAAAACAAGATAATATGCACATTTGATACAGAAATAATTCATCTTTCTCATTTCATTCAAGGAAATGTTACAATCTTTCCAAAGAAATGATTTCATAAGCAATATACAAAATACATTTTCCATCTCTCACAGAAATAGATACAAGATACATACATAGCTCATTTGAGCTTCATTGGCACTAGAAATACAAATGATTCAAGAAATCCCCCTTCAAATCTTGGCTCGTTGACTGAGAGGAGAAGCATCACTCAAGCACTTTTCTACTATCCAAGGACTTACTGCGGTCCCTCGCACATCTACAACACAGGGTAATTTTTCCCTACCCTTCAACAAAGAGTTTGGTCTGAAAACCTCAAAATACTAGCCAATCTTGAGCTTGGTGTTGTGTCCTACATAACTAGAACTTTCCCATACAGTGACTATATTCTACGTGTATGAAAATCCAGAACTAGCATGCTAAAAGGTAACATAATGAACTGACAATGTAACCAATGGAAAATTACACCACTTTGGACAAAGTATTCATCACCCCTAATTCGGAATGGATGTCACACATTCATCCACCATTCGAGCTTGATTTGTTATGGCCATTCATATTCTGTGCATAGGTTATCCTCTTCATTGGATTTAACCTAACCCTGGGAATAACCTATATACACTTAAATTCACTATGACTCATCTAGTAGGTTAAACAAGTGTCTCCATAACCTAACTTCACAAATTTAGCTTTAGACATATAGACTCCACTCTATTGTAGTATTGAATACCAATATATACACCCACTCCTTAATATGGAGTACGTACAAAACACTCAAGAAATAGAGATTCCAAAACTAGAAGCAATAAGTAACTTTCAATTTCACATAGGAAGAAAATAACCTTTCCCTAATAACATATCACATTTTCCAATCAAAACAAGAAAAACATAGAATCTTTCCAAAGACATTCAAAGCATAAAAGAGTAAGATTTGTCATGCTTGTATATGTAAAGCTCAATTCAAACTAATTGATTTCCAAGCTTAGCCTCCTCAAATCAGCTTACAAATTAGCAACTATCACTTCCACTCTTCCCAAATTCTCTCACAAAATCTCTCACTAAATCTCTTGCAAAACCCATCACCAAACCTCTCACAAAACTTAGAAGAATGGATCAATAATTTAGAAAATAACAGCAAGAATGCAGATATGCATCCTTTTGAGGTAAAGAGCACCTCTATTTATACACAAAAATTAGTAACTAAAGGCTAGAAATAGGGTAATAGGATTGACACTTCTCATCTGAAATGGTTCGACTCGGCAAGGTAAAGAAAAGGTGGAAAATTTACAAACTAAGACTCAACAATATTGCACAGCCAGTCGCTTCTATCATGGACAGCTCAAGAATATCATTCAGAAAATCACGGTAATTATTCTCATAGGTCGACTCTCTCTATGCTAGCTTCTATTTGACTAATTCTCTCATTCTTATTTGGCCTCCATCGCAGGATAAATTTCTCATAATAGACTTCTAAAGGAATGCAATTATTCATAATTTGGCACCACATAAATATCATGCGTGCTATTTTGGTGTTTCAATTCAAAAACCAAGTCAAAGCTTGTTAACGTGTTTAAGATTTCCTTCAAACATTTGACTATGTCTTGCAAATCATTCCACGCACTTTTCATAGCACTGCATGTATTTTACACATCATGTTAATACTTTATGCAATGCTCATAGCGCTGCCATCTTATGCCCTGTCCATAATTGTTGTGCTTTACATTATAACATATATGATATGCAATTTACATTATAACATGTGCTTTAATATATAATCAGTGCTAATTAAAAATTATATAATATATATATGTCTAATATACATATATATAACTTTAATGTTAATAGAATGTGTCATTCGATATTCTAATGCATATACTTCCACAGTAATAATGCGCATGTATAGATATATACATATGTATATTTATATATTTATTAATACACTTGTATGGACATTTCCATTACGTCGTTACATACCCGTGTATCAATATATATATATATATATATACATATACATATATACATCATATTTATATAATATTGCCTCTAAACAATTTAAACATATACAATTGCAATAGCATTGACTAACATATATACATGAAATATATATATACACATATATATATACATGAAATATATATCACCTCGTCCTTTCGATGTTCCCAATGTGCATATGGGTAATCCGTCCATAAGCATGTGTAGATACATATACTTATGTTTATCTTAACTCATGTGTATGATTTCATCGTATAAACATATATATGTATGTATATATACATCTTATGTATATATCTCATCGATATAAACTCATAAAGAATACTCACAGATATAAATAAACTCAAACATTTAAATTAAGAATGTTTCATATATGTGTGTGTGTGTGTTTCACATAAAAGAGAAATGTTATCATGTTATCATGTTATCTTGTACTATGTAATCATTACATTGGAATGTTGTAATACTTTGATATAATGCAATGGAAAAGTTTGGAAAGATGTTTATTTCAAATTTTCATGCTATCTTTATAGTTTTGAAAAGAAAATTTTGATTGCTCATAATGGTTAGATGCTTAAACTATTTATTTGAGGTTAAAACATAGGAAAGTTACTATGTAGAACAATGGGCATGTTACACGCGGTATCAGAGCTACCAGGTTTAGCTCTAGAACCTATGTGCTTTCTATGTTTTCTCTTCCAACATCATGAGTCTAATGTTTGCAAAATTCTTGTGTTGGGATGGTGTGTCTTAGGTTAACTACAAGAAATTCAGTGATTGGAAATGAGCGCTATCTACAAGCCAAGAAGGAAAAAGAAGCCCTTTTTCGTACCACTAAGGGAACCAACTATGACAAAGCCATCTGGCTAAGTGATACCAAGATAGTCAGTCACGCTCTATCATGGATGAGTGAAGAGAAGAGAAGGATGAGAGATGAAGCCAATTTCAACAACTTACCATCGATTTCTTCGGCCAAGTATGAGTCATTATCACTTTCTAGGGATATGCCCTCAGAATGTAGTGTCAGTCTAGTGTTGATATTTAGGAACCCTCGTGTAGTACTTATGGTTGGAGTAATTGTTATAGCCTCTAGTAGTGAATCTAAGGGATATGTACCCCGAAACTATGTATCGAAAGATAAATTTGAGGGTTATTATCCTTTTTGGGATAGAGATGAGCAAAAATCAAAGGGTTACATCCCATGTAGTTATGCATCTAAGAGTGAATCCAATGGATACTCGCCTCTTGACTATTTAAATAGTCATTCTATGTAAAAGGAAGGATATTGAAATCCTTATGAATAAATGAAAGATTATGTTTTTATCAAAAAAATTGTATGAGAACCTCAATGAAATTTTCTATATGATTATTTGCTCTTTTGAAATGTTTTCTATGCATTTAGTAAACCATGATAGGATCTAATTAAAGATGAACCTCCAAGTATAACTATACTTAATACAATGGTTAGGACAAGAACTAATCCTGGAGGAAGTCAAGAAGTTGGACAAGGTCCAGATAATGCCAAAGCCAAGTTCGATTGACTTCTAGAAATCATGGATGAAACTAATGCAAGGATAGGAAACCTTGAACAAGAAGTGAGGGGAAAATAAATAGAAGAAAAAGTCTCACACAACGAAGAAGATGAAGAAGTTCCCAACAATAAGGAAGAAGGGGAGGATTTCAGAAACCACACTAAATCTAGAGATCAAGAAAGTGGTAGGACACAATCATATTTTGAGGGAACCAAGAGAAAGCATTTGGAAACTGAATTATCTAGAGATATGAGAAAGATTACTCCTAAATTCGCAGGAAGCACCAGCGGAGAAGAAGCTCATGAGGCTTGGTTAATTCAAATGGAGAAGTACTTTGAAATAAGGAACTATTTGGAGGTCACTAAATCTATGTGGGGAGCATTCCAGTTAGTTGGAGAAGCCTCTAATTAGTGGATGAACAAGAAGATGGAACTTGGAATCAGTTCCTTAAAGCTAACCTAGAATGAGTTTGTTGATATTTTTCGAAAGAGATGGTTACCCCAACTCTTTTTCGATCAAAATCTCATTGACTTTTAGAATCTTAAGCAAGGAGATATGACAGTGAATGGATACTAGGAGAAGTTCACTCGTCTCTTGAGGTATGTACCAATGTACAAAAAGGATGAGCAATTTTGAATCAGGAAGTTCATGATGGACTAAATGGAAAAATAGGTGGAGAGGTGGATGTACATGGTTCAGCCTCTAGGGACCTAGTATATGAGAAGGAAATCAAGAAAGAGCAAAAGCTCAAAGCCATCTCGATCTATTGGGAGAAGAAGAATCAAAGAAGTTCGGAGGGCCTCAATATAATCAAACTCCCAAGAAGTTTAATGAGGGGCAAGAATTTCAAAGGAAATGGGATAAGGGATCCCACAATAATTGGAATGTTTCGAGGAAACAACTACAACAATGGTAACTATAACAAAGCTAGAGGGAATGGTGGTAATTTTGATAGGCCAGTGAAAAGGAGAGGACCAGTAAGATGATGCTTTACATGTGGAGGGGATCATTTTGCTAATCAATGTCCCAACAAACCAAGTTCGCAACTACATGGTAATTCACTTCCTCCTCGACAAGATGTGTTTCAACAAAGGATCGATGCGGTAGTGAACAATCGGCAAGCTGAATACCAGATCACCCAGTGGAAACTCTAGGTACTTTGTTTGGTTTACCTATTTCCATACTTATTGATACTAGAGCTCCACAGAAAATTTCGTTTCACCTAGATTAGCTAATTAGATTTATAGGAAGGCTAGTTTTATGGAAAATCTTGGGTAGTAGAATATGCAAACTAGGCAAGAGAAATGATGAACCAATGTTTATTTGAGGCAAGGGTTGAACTTCCAAGTTTCTCAACAGAAGTAAACTTGTACATAGCACCCTTAGGTTCTTATGATGTCATTTTAGGAATGAATTGGCTATGGAAGCATAAAGCTAAAGTGGATTGCCATGCTAAAACCACATAATGCCTAGATGATCTAAGTAACCAAGTGTTTTTGTAAGGAACACCTAGAGAAGTGAAACTAAGACAGGTATCAGCTATGCAAATGCATAGGGCGAAAAAGAAAGGTTGCCAACTCTTTGCAATTAAAATGGATAAACTAGAAGAATTCAAGGAAGTCACTCCTCAAGATAATATCAAGTATCACAAACTACAAGATTCTCAAGAGGTTCAAGAAGGAGAAGTGGTGGAATTTGGTGAAACATATATGGAGAAGTGTCTAATCCTACGGAAATTTTTGGATCTCTTTCCAAAAGAACTACTTGGACTGTCTCCCAAGAGAGTATTTGATTTCTCCATTGACCTAGTACCAGGGTCAGAACCCATATCCAAAGTACCCTATAAGATGACTATAATGGAATTAATGGAGCTTAAGGCACAGTTGGAATATTTGTTGTCCAAGGGATTAATAAGACCTAGTGTTTCACCCTGGGGAGCGTCAATGATCTTCGTGAAGAAGAAGGATGGTACCCTACACTTATGTATAGATTATCGGATGCTTAACAAAGATATGGTAAAGAACAAGTACTCACTGCCACATATTAATGATATTTTCAATTAGTTTTGAGGAGTGGCAATGTTTTCAAAGATTGATCTATGATCCAGTTATCACCAACTAAGGATCAAAGACGAAGATAGTTTCAAAATTGCTTTTAGGACTAGATACAGACATTACGAGTTCATTGTCCTACCCTTTGGACTTATGAATGCACCTAAAACATTCATGAACCTGATGAATAATGTATTTAAAGACTTCTTGGATAGGTTTGTATTAGCATTCCTTGATGATATCTTAATTTATTCTAAGAATGGAGAGGAGAATTGTAAAACATTTAGAGATAGTTCTCCAACGGTTAATGAAGCACAAGCTCTATGGAAAACTCTTTAAGTGTACATTCTTTCAAAAGGAAGTACAGTACCTCTAGGTCATGTAATTTTTGCAAAAGGTATTATAGTTGATCCAACTAAGATAAAGGTGATCTTGAGTGGCCAGTGCCCAAAAGTGTGCCAAAGGTTAGAATTTTTATGGGTTTGGCTAGTTACTATAGGAAGTTTGTTGCAAACTTTTCTAGGATAGCTTTAGCTATTACTTTATTATAGAGGAAGGGTAAGAAGTTTGAGTGGTCAAAAAAGTGTCAAGCAACATTTGACCTACTCAAGGAGAAGTTGACTACCACACCAATATTGAAGGTACCTGATCCATAAGGCAAATTTACTATCATAACGGATACATCTGGTGAAGGATTAGGAGGAGTTTTGATGCAAGAAGGGAAATTCATAGCTTATGAATATATGAAGATGAAGCACTACGAACAAAATTATGCATCACATGATTCGGAGTTAGCGGCAGTTGTTCATGCATTGCAGATGTGGAGACACTATCTAATGGGAAAGCCTTTTTAACTGAAGACCGATCATCATGGTCTGAAGTATTTATTTACTCAACCCAATCTGAATGCATGACAAAGGAGGTGGTTGGAGTTGATATCAGACTATGACTTCAACATCAACTACATCAAAGGAAAAGAGAATTGATTTGTTGATGCCCTAAGTCATTGAATGCGTACCTCCTCAATGGTAACAATTCAAATTGACTTTAAGGGACATGTGTTGCAAGAATCCATGGGTGACGAATTCTACGAGCAAGTTAAGCAAGCACTCACGGATAATCCACAAGATGCAAGGTATGAAGGTTTTCACTTTGAACCAAATGGATTACTAAGGTTTAAAGGGAGAGTATATGTACCTAATTTCGAGGAGTTAAGGAACTTGGTGTGGAAAGAAATTCATAATACACCATACTTTGGACATCTTGGTGTGACGAAGAAGTTGGTGGATGTGAAGTCATTATATTTTTGGAAGGGTATGAAGGGGGATGCTGCAAGATTTGAACTGCAAGATGCTTAGAATGCCAAAGAGTTAAAGTAGAACATCGTCACCCTACAGATCTTTTATATCCACATGATATACTTGAAAGTAAGTGGCAAGTCATTAGTATCGACTTTGTGCAAGGTCTACCTATGTCAAGGAATAAGAACAATGCCATTCTAGTGGTGGTGGATAAGTTAACTAAGGTGGCACATTTTATTCTAGGAAATTTAATTGATGGAACTCTTGTCATAGCTCGGAAATTTATTCAAGAGGTGTTTAGATTGCATGGGATTCTTGAGAAGATCATTTCAGATAGGGATGCTTGTGTGACATCTAGGTTTTGGCAAACTTTGTTCTCCTCACTTGGAACTAAGTTGAACATAAGTTCTAGCTTATCATCCGAAGACGGATGGACAATCTGAAAGATTTAGTCAAGTGCTTGAAGATCTACTAAGGATGTATTGCATGAATCAACAATACAAGTGGGAAGATTATCTGCCATTGGTTGAGTTTGCATACAACAATTCATATCATTCAACAATAAAGATGGCTCCATTTGAAGCATTGTATGGTAGAAAATGTTGAACTCCTATAAGTTGGGATAAGCTAGAGGATGGGATGTCTTGGGCCATAGATGTTATCAAAAATGGAGGAGCGAGTAGGAATTATTAAGCAGAGGCTAGCTAAAGCCAATGATAGGCAGAAAAGCTATGCAAATTCTAAGCGGGTACCCAAAAATTTTATAGTAGGAGAAAAGGTGTTGTTGAGGGTTAAACCTTATAAGAGTTCCATCAAGTTTGGAAAGTCATCCAAACTAGCTTCGTGCTACATAGGTCCTTTCGAGGTTCTTGAGGAGATAAACCCAATTGCTTACCGAATTTCATTGCCACCATCTCTTGCTAGGATGCACAATGTCTTTCACGTCTCATACCTTAAAAAGTATATACCGGGTGATAACCATGTTATTGATTAGAATGCTTTATAGGTATAGGACTTAGGAGTGGTAACAATCAAGCTTCTCAAGGTGCTCACAATGCGTAAGATTCACTTATACAATAGAGAGGTTCAACAATGCAAAGTCCAATGGGACCAATATGCAGAAGATTTTGCCACTTGGGAAGACTATGGTGAAATTAAGCAGAAGTTTCCTCATGTCTTACATGTTTTTGAGAGTTTTTGAAAAACAATTCTAATATGTTTATGCTTATAGTTTATGTCTATGTTTGCTACTTAAAATCATTAGGGGTGATGATTCACAAGGGTGGGGGGAAATGTTACACCCCATTGTGTTACTACTTATTTACTTTTACCTAGTTGGGTGAAAATGATTTAGATGAGTGTATTTATGCTTTATATGTTTTGGAAATATGAAGAATAAATATTGATTTAATTTGATGTTATGAAATGTTTTGACTATAAAAATATATGATGCAAGTAAATGTATTGTCTTTGACTAACTACTGTTGCAATGTGTAAATTTGGATGCAGGAATAGAATCAAGCCTCTTGAAGAGAGGGGAAGTATCACTCAGGGAGAAGAACTTGGTCTGATAACCTTTGATAAAGACCTAAATTAAGCTTTCACACACACACACACACACTTCTAGTTTGGTCAAGTCGGGATAATAGTTTGGGAAATAGTAAGTTACCTTTAGTCTTGCTTGTGTTTTTATTTGTGAACATTCTTGCTTAGGAGTTTAAGTATTGAGTCTCTTTGAAATGTGTGAGTTCTTTTTTACGTGTTTATATTTAATAAATGAGATATATACGTAAAATGTATATATATGTATATATGTATGGGTCAACGATAAACTTATACACATGAGTAAATATGTGCATGAGTATAGATAGACATATCTACGCATGCTCATGAATGGATTACCCATATGCATGGGAATATCATCGAACAAGGTGACATATATATATATATATATATATATATATATATATATATATATATATATATATATATATATATATATATATATATATATATATTATGTATATGTGTCAATTGATATGACTATGAATATATGTGTTTAAATATCAAGACATGATATATATATATAGTATATGAGTATATACATATATGTATTAACATACGTGTATGTATTGAAGAAAAGGATACATCCATACTAGTATATTAATATATAAATACATATGTATATATATGTATACATATGCATGCATCAATATGTGAAATATGAGAATATGTGAATGTGTTTTTGTATATTGAATAATGTATTTTATAAACTTGTGAATTGAGATATATATATATAAACGTATTACGTTATGTATATATATTCATATTATATATATATGATAATGATTTATATAGTGCTAAATTATTTATCAAGTGCATAGCATATAAAATAGAGCATATGCTAAGTATTGAGTCTCTTTGAAATGTACGAGTTCTTCTTTATGTGTTTATATTTAATAGATAGGATATATATACGTAAAATATATATATGTATATATGTATTTGTCAATGATAAACTTATACACATGAGTAAATATGTGCATGAGTATATATAGATAGACGTATCTACGCATGCTCATGAACGGATTACCCATATGCATGGAAATATCAATCAGACAAGGTGACATATATATGTGTGTGTGTATTTCGTGTATATATGTCGATCGATATGATTGTGAATATGTGTTTAAATATCAAGGCATGATATATATATAATGAGTATACACACACACACACACATATATATATATAAACATATGTGTATGTATTGACGAAAAGGATACGTCCATACTAGTATATTAATATATATATGTGTGTGTGTACATATGTATATATATATGTATACATATGCATGCATCAATATGTGAAATATGAGAATATGTGAATTTGTATTCATATATCAAATAATGTATTTTATAAACTTGTGAATTGAGATATATATACATATATATAAACATATTACGTTATGTATATACATACATATACATTATATATTATATTATATATATATACATATACATATACATATACATATATATTATATATTATATATTATATATATTATATATATTATACATTATATATATATTATATATTATATATATTAATTATATATGATAATGATTTCTATAGCACTAAATTATTTATCAAACGCATAGCATATAAAATAGAGCATATGCTAAGTATTGCATGCAACATTTAGATAAAGGGAATAACACTAAGTTGAAATAGCACATAAATTATATAAGTAATTTAAAGTATTTAAAGTGCTAAGTATTATGAAATATGGGCAACGTTGTGTATAGCGCATAGTATCCAATGCCAACCAACGTGTTATGTAAACTACCAAAGACTAAGTCAAATGCAAAGGAAAAAGTAAATGTTCACGCATAGGAAGCTTTGACCTGCTTAATAGAAAACAACGACCAAAAGAAAAGAGTGCAAAGGGTATAATGTGGTTCCAACTTGTGAATAGTATGAACCGATTAGAAGTCTATTTTGCAATATGAATTCTAGATTGTGAAGCAATTTGAAATATGTGAAATGGTTAAATGTGAAGCTCGCCACAGTAATTCGACTTGTAGAAAACAATAACCTTGCATTTCTGATTATCATTCTTGTTGTTCATTTGAGTAAGCAACTCATTCACCATGGTTGTGTATGTGTTACTGTGCAATAATTTTAGCTACCACCTTTTCTTATTCTTGTTGAGTCAAACCTTTTGAATTAAGAAGTGTCATCTTTGATACCCTATTTCTAGCCTATAGTTTATCACCTTTGTGTATAAATAGAGGTGCTTTCTACCTCAATAGGGACACATATCTGCATTCTTGGTGTGATTTTTTGAGTTGAAAGAGTTTTTGAGAGTTGTGAGAGGATTTTTAGAGTGAGATTTTGATGAAGAGGGAGAAGGATGATTGGGGAATTTCTTATTGAATTGGGGAAGGATGGGTTAGGAACCCAGTTCGATAAATTGGAGCATTTCATAAGTTCAGGCATGTTGATTTCTACTCTTTTATAATTTTTATGTATTCAAGAAAAGATTGTGTGGCATTGTTTGTCTTGATTGGGAAATTATATCAATTGCTTAATTAGGAAAGGTTATTCATATGTGAAACTAAAATATTGCTTGTTGTACTTAGTGTAAGGATCTATATTGCTTGAAGTGTTTGTACATATTCCATATTAAGGAATGGGTGATTATAGTGGGGTTAAATACTATATTATGAATATAGCTTATATAGATAATGTTTAACCTAGTTGAGACTTAGATTTATTTTGATTTATTTAGTAGAAGTGTCTTAATTAAGATAGAGGTTATAGGTTATTCATGGGGTTAAGGTTACTCCATGGCGTAAGGGAATAACCTATGCATAGGTTATGAATGGTCAATAAAAATTGAGCTAGGAAGGTGGGTGAAGTATATGACGTCCACTCTAAATTTAGGGTGATGAATAAGCTGGCCAAAGTAGTGTAAGTTTCCACTGTTTACACTATCAGTTCATTGTGATCCAGGTTTGCATACTAGGTATGGAATATCATATGTGTAAATTGTAGCCACTATGTGATAGATCTAGATATGTAGGACATAACACCAAGCTCAAGAAAGGTTAATTTTTATTATGAGGTTACCAAACCAATGTCTTCATCGAAGGGTAGGGCCATCTATTAGTTTGGTAGATGTGCGAGGGACCACAGTTAGTCCAAGGTTGGAGGAAAATCGCTTGATTGATGCTTCTCCTCATTAGTAGGTGACCAAGATTTGATGGAGGATACCTGGACCATTCATATATCTATTTCCAGTAAGCTCAATGGAGCCTTGTATGTGTATTTGTATCCATATCTATGGAAAGAATGTAAGAGAAAAATGTTATCATGTTATCTTGTACTCTGTAATCATTACATTGGAAAGTTTTAATACTTTGATATAATGCAACAGAAAATTTCGGAAGATGTTTATTTCAAATGTGCATACTATCTTTATAGTTTTGAAAATAAAATTTGTATTTCTCATAATGGTTAGATGCTTAGACTATTTACTTGAGGTTAAAACATAGGAAAGTTACTAGTTAGAACAATGGGCATGTTACACGCCAATCTAGAAGCAAGAATCTAGGAACCTATCAAGCCTCTCAACAATATATTATTTACCACACCTCCTATTATTCCAAGTATATTTACCATTACTAGGTTTTATATACACCAAATTTATGGAAGAAATATTATCTCTGAGAAGAAAAGTAGATGGCTCTAGCCTCAACATTCCTCCCCTCTTTTCCTCCAAATCAGTAATAGCATTAAAGTCCCCAACAACAATCCAAGGATATAGAGGATCAATACTTTGAATAAAATGAATATGATACCATAGACACTGCTTACCAAGCATGTCAATTGTGGCATAAATATTAGATGAGAGAACAGTCTCTCTCGACTCCAGACTCAAAGCAACCACATAAATAAAAAAAACTTACTAGAAATCCACCATAGAGGGTAGATCTTCTGTGGATTCCATAAGCAAGCCAACCCCCAACATTACCTTGTGCACCAATTGACTAACACTAGCCCTACCACCAAAATTTTGATACCAAACTACACATACTACACTAAAATTTTAGTTTCCTAAATAAATAACATATGTGGTGAATGACTTCACACTAGATCATGAACAACTTTTTATCTAGGGACATTGTTCAGGCCCCTCACATTCCATGAGAGAATAATCATCTTTGAGAGTTGGAAAAGTGGGAGTTAAGAGTTTTGAGAGACCTTCACTCCACCAACAACTCACCCATCATCTTAATTTTATCCACATCCTTCCTCCTTCTAGCCTTGGATGGTTTCTTAGAAGCCCCTTTCTTTGGTATTTTTTGAAGAAGCCCTAAGGAAGGAGAAGCCTTATTTCCTTTCTTTGAATCATACACCATCTTCTCCAAAGGGTATGTCTTCTCAACCTCGAGCCTTTCCATAGCAACAAGGGACACAGGATTAGTTGAAACCACAAGGTTTAGATCTATATCCATTTGAGACAGTGTCATACCACTCTCCTGAATGCTTTGATAATCATTGGACTTAGTACCCTCTTGCACCACCTCCAATACACCCAGTTCCAGAACCATCATACTAGGGTCCACCTCCTATTGGCTAAGGTCATCCAACACCTCAAAATGATTGAAAACTTCCTCTTCCTATCTCTCCTTAAAAGTTTTTTCTGACCTTGATTCCTATTTTGAGGCTTAATAGGAATAAAACCTTCTTTATCTGCCACCTCACCCAAAACCAGAGCCTTGCCTTTATCTTCCTTAGATGGATTACATGAGAGTTGGTTAGGATGGGGCTTTGAAGAGTGGATCCTAGGATGTCTTTTCTATAGATGGCCATACTTGTGACACAACCAACAACAAAAAGGGAAGAGCCTCAGAGTCAAGTTGTTGCACCCATGAAGATGAACCCACGTGAATTTCCAAAGAATCTAGAAGAGGGTTACTCAAATATATTTCAACACAAATGCATGCAAAAGTAAGTACCTTTTTGTCCTGCATTTTTTTAGAAGGACCAACCGATTTCCCAACAATAGAGCAACCATATGTAGAATGTCATTCCACCAAAATTCAAACAAGAACCAAGGGAGGCACACCCAGTTAGGAACACACTTCAGAAGCTCCTTTAAAGGGTTAAAACCAATATGTCATGGCTTGATGAACAAACCAATCTGGTTATGAAAATAAGGCCCTCCCTCAAAAACTTTGTTGCGATCAACCATGCAATTAAAAATTACCATAAAAAATTGTTGGCCATTAGCATCACCTCCATTTTTCCCTCAGGGTTTCATGTCTATTGAGTCCAGGACTCCAAAAATGGAAGAGAGACTTGCATCCCCATGAATTTGCATATTAAATCATGTTTCAAAAAATACTCAACATCATTCACAACTGAGTCAGGTTGAATCACCAAGACTGGCCTATCCTAGATCCTCTCCAAACATCCATCCCCTAGATGAGATGTGAGGACCTCTAGATGGATCCATCCCTTCCAGCCCTAAAGCCTTATACAAGAAATTACTCTCAATAGCAAGCCTTGACAAAGATGAAGAATATGCATGCAAAGTTGCTTGAAAATCCATATTGAGTTTAAAACTAGTTGCTTCACCTAAAGCCATAGATGACATAAATGGAGGCAAGAAATCCTCCTTATGCCTCCCTAAAACCCTTTCACCTTACAAGCACCGATCAACAAAAACCACAAATAAATTACAAAAAAATCAACCAAAAAACCCCAATTGCAATCAAAACCCCACCCCTTGCTTGAACACACCCCCTACACACCAAACACTCTCCCCCCATGCACATGTAGTGAAGAACTACAACGTGCAGGTTGCAACCTACTACAAGCCGTAGACCTGCTTTTCCTCCACCTGCACACACGACATCACCTCCTTGTGAAATTCACATTAGACTATGATGACTTGTGTCATTATTAAATGACATATGACATTAGAATTAAATAAAAGTTAAAAATATAAGATAGGATAAGATATTATCTAGAAAACTAAGACTTCTAGAAATATGCCTAGGACCTAAGTGGACTTAACATATAAATAAGACCCCACTAATTAACTAGTTAGGTAAATTACCTATTTATACCAACATCCCCCTTAAGTGCAACTTAGGGAGATGCAACTATTATGCAAATGATACAAAGATGGGTCCCAACTATGAGGCCATTTTAGGTACCCATATACAAATGCAATCTCTCACAAATAGAGAAAAGGAGAAAAACCTCTCTTCAAAAGAGAGAAAAGATACAATCAAGTGATGAAATATAGAGGACTCCATGATACCCCCAAGTACAACATCCATCACAAATATACAATTAATAACCCCCCCATAAGAGGGAGAGAAAGATACTATGTAGCCCCCCACAATGTATAATCTCTTGCAAAAATGGTAAGTTCATGAAGACAAAACATAATCCAATGTTGGCAAATAACTTATCTCCCTTTTAGAAGAAACAAAACCAAGTACAAATATAGGAATTCTTCCCATTTTGGATAGGAATTGAAAGAAAGAAGCATAAACATGTATGGTGATATCTCTAAAATTTGTTCATGTGTCTCTTTGTCCACCGAAGATGATGATGTCACAATTAAATCAAGTACATGCCCAATCAATGAAGAAGGTGATAAACTAGGATGATGTGAAAACTAAAATTGAACAATATCCAAAGATGTGAAGATGGTTTGAAAACAATTGTGCAATGACTGTCATCAAAGAGGAGAGATAACCCCTCAAATGTGTCCTCCAAATCTGAAATGTATGATAAATAGGAATCCCAATTAGGAAGACAATTAGATACATGTAACAAATCACTAGAATTTCTCAATGAATCACCAATAGAAGATGAATGGTCTTGCTGAATAGGAATGATGGGAGCTTCAAAAAATGAAGTTTTGTGCAAGGAATCATTGAAGATGAAGGTACAATGGTTGTATCTAAAGGATAATAAGGAGCATTTGAAGAAACCTCATCCTCATCTTTTGAAGATTCAAAGTACTCACAATAATCAAACTCCTGAATAGTATCATAGTCATAGGGTATCGTGTCTAAAAAATGAAGAGACACATGACAATTTGAAATAGGATCATCTCATAATGAATGAGTATCAAGATCTCCATATATCTCCCAAATTTTAGTCCAAAGAGTACAACGACACTCAAAATGAACAATAGCATTCAAAATGTCATCATCAACATGCATAGAAATAACTCCTAAGACATGATCCCTTTTGAAATTCCAAGCAAATTACTTATTATCAATACTTGGAGGGAGAACAAGATCATACAAATATGGTAACATATGAATATAATGAAGATGTTTTATGATGTCATCTCTCCATTATTTATAGTTTCCCCTTTTCGAAATGATCATAGAAGGATGAAAAAAACCCATAATGAACTATGAGAAATTCCAAACTTACAAATATTGAAACCTTCAATAGTAATTAGAAACCCCCAAACATTATGTATACTACAAATGAAGCCTTCCCAAAAAGACAAAACCTCTCAAGGAGTCATGATCTCCAAGTAATCAACCAAAATGAAACTATGCCAAAATATGAATAAATGATATCTAAGGCTTAAACTAGAAAGAGTGCATGTGCAAAATGATATAGCTTCTCAATACCTTTCAATTGTTGTTAGAATCACAAAAATCATATAAACTGGTAAAAATTTATGAGTTTGGAGGTCCAAAAGGGAAATTTGATTTCAAACAACAATAAAATATACTTCCAAAAAATTTGGCAAAAAGACCCACACCACTACAAATTTCTCAAAACCAAATTTTTGACGATATTTTGTTTGCCAAAATCTAATACCTGAATCAAAAGTTATGGCGGTTTTTAAAAACTACCCAATTAAGGCTTGAGGGGCTAAAATTAAGCTCCATAAGGGTTTGTGGGTGGTTGCCCCATGCAACCAAAAGCTAGCACACTAGATTGAGCATTGGTATGACAACCATTTAACCATAAAATTTAACACAATCCTCCATGATGACCATTTGACCATCAAATTTAAGATAATCACTTGAAAGTTTTAAAAAATCGACAATTTTTTCTTCAAAATATAAAATATTTTATATGAAAATGGGGGTTTTAGGGCCTTCTAGATTCAATGGAAGGGTATGTTTTGACCCAAAATACTCCAAAATTAACCTACAATACAAAGCCACAAAAAAGACACCCCAAGTTTGGTATTTCTTTCAATTTTTTCCGATTCTCCATATCACCATATGGTGCAAAAGAAGAGCATAATCAACTTTACTAAAATCCACCAAGATCTATCATTTGGCAGTAGCTCTATGCTCAAATCTGAGAACGGATTTGCATGCTCGTGTCTTTGATACCATATAGGAGTTGAAGATTAGCTCAATATCCACAACTACCTATAAAAAAAATAAAAATATTCCATGAGAGCATGCAAAAAATGAGCTTGCTTGATATTAAGATCTATTAAATATGATTATGAAGTATGTTAAAAATGTGTACAATGACCTTGCTTATATAGACAAGGTGTGATGACTACCTAATGTAAAACATTAAATGATTTGTGTCATTATTAAATGACCTAGGAAACTAGAAATAAATAAAAGTTAAAAAGGTAAAATAGGATAAGATCTTATCTAAACAACTAAAACTTCTAGAAATATGCCTAGGACCTAAGTGAACTTAACATGTAAATAGGACCCCACTAATTAACTAATTACGTAAATTACCCATTTGCACCAACACTTTAGGTAGTAAGTTTTTTGATAAAGGAACTGTTGGTCAGATGAGTCGAATGCATGCCCCAAGTAAGTATCAATTTACTGCACATAAATGGAGTTAGACGGTGGGCATGGGGCTTTTGCATGATACCATGGTTTTGGTATCCATTATTTTGGGAAACCTTTATGGTTCTATCCTCTCTTCATGCTTATACATTGAGAGAATTAGATGGTGATTTTTTGGTGAGATTATTCTATCAATACATAGGTGATGCTAGAGTGATGTAAAAGTGAAAAGAGAGTTAGTGTGTGGATGTATCTCACATTTAAATATCAATACATAATTGTTCCCTTTCTCAAGTGAAGTTTCTCCATGTAAATTTTGTGTTGACATAGTTTTCTAATTTACTTCTCATTACTAATTTGTGTGATCATGTTGCACCCCAATTGTGTAATTACTATTTACTATTACTATGAAGGGTAAATATTGTGACTGATAGATTAGTATGAGCGGACTACACTTGATCTATGTAGAATCGAAACATATTCACACCACTAAATGTCAATCCAATAGAGATCATTCAATAATAAACTAAATTATGCATTTATAAAAACTAACATGCTAAACTATGAAAGATTCAAAATACCTACTCTAATCCATTAAAACTTATCCTATTGGGGGAGTGGTGTCGCGTTGATGTGAAACAACGACCCTTTCCCAATCCCAGTGATAAATGAGCTTGTTTTAATCAGTTTTATTGAAGAAAATTGATGACACCATTGTGAGATATGTGATGAACATGATTTAAAGCTAAATGATCCTGATGCAAGCTACTTTAACATGATTTTATGCTAAGATGATCAATATGTGTGAATGCAAAGCTAATCTAAATGGATCTTAAGCTAAAAGATTCAAACCCTAATTAATAAACAAGCTACATGAATGCATCTATGTTACCATGGAAGCCATTAATGGAAGCTAAGATAATTAATGCAATTAATTAAGCTAAAATGATGCTAAATAAATGCTAAATATGAGTGTGAGTGTGAGTGATTTTAACAACATGAGTTTTCTCTGAAAAAAGATGGATCCATTTGTCTCCAAATAGTGATCTATTTATAGGAGAGCAAATGGGAAATGGAGGGTTGAGATCAAAAAGGCTAATCAACGGTCAAGGATGGAAGAAGTTGAAGGCATGGATCGTGGATTCTCATCAACAGATGAGAATCAATGATGAGATTTAATCAAGGGTTCTCCTTTGTCCAAACAAACACATTTTTGACTTGCACAAGAGGTCACAAGTTAACTTGCACAAGAGATCACAAGTTAACTTGCACAAGAAGTCAAGTAAGTTTGTTAGAAAAGGAATATTCTCCTTTTTCGAATGAGTGAGGAAAGAGAATATTCTTTGGAATATTCTCATGGGTGAGGGAAATAGTTAATTAGCAAATTAAAACAAAGTTTTAATGTGTAAAAAGGGGGAGGAATATTCCATGGGAATATTCCTTTTGGAGGAATGTGCAAAGGAGGAATATTCCCTTGTAGGTGGGGGGAATTAGATTTATTAGTAGTTAATAATTAAAACAATGTTAATCATGCAATTAGAGGAGTTAAATGATTTTCATTAAATAAAATGATTTAATGAAAAGGGGGAAAGGTGGAATGATATTTAATTAAATAACTTAAGGTTATTTAATTAAATAAAGATATTTCAGGATTAAATTAAATAATTTGATTTATTTAATTTAATGGAACGAAATGTTAGCAATGGGAGGGGGTGAATTAACCCGATTAAATTAATTAGGTTAATAGACTGCAAATAGTGTAATTAATTAAATAGCTAGGCAAATTTAATTAATTAAGCGAAAAGTGGATGTGTTTTAGGAGGAAATGATGTTAGTATACCTGATTCGAGTGCATGATATCATTCAGGACATTTTTCAATGTCTACATTTTGCCCCTCTTTGAAGTGAGGTATTTGTTACGTTGTTTCAAAGACTAATACTCCTTTAGATTAAAACTGCTGCTTAAATCAAAAAAAAAAATCTAATTTTTCGATGTCCCACTGTTGTCCCAGTGGAAGGAATAAGCTGGTTCCTTGCCCCCTCGAGAAATTGGGCGAGAATTTTGAATTTTGGGTTGATTTCTCGACAAAGGCTAAAGTTGCCTCAGGGCTCCAAAAAAGGCTCTAGGATGCAAAAAATGCCAAAAATACAAAAAATGGTGCAAAATAAGGTTCAGTTTGGCAAGATTAGTGAAAATGGTGAAAAATCCTAGCTTTTGGCTAAAATTAGGGCAAAAAACCCTAATTTTTAAGCTTAAATAGGTGAGGAAGGGTAACTTTCATTTCATTTGTGCATTCACACCTTCAAGATTTTTTGCATTTTGAGCTCTGACCTCCAGCAAAATGGCTCACCGTGTGCTCCCCCTGCATATTTCTAACCGAGTTTGAGAGTACTAGTGGCGTGCAAATGCAAGACCCTGGGTATGTGACTTGAAACTTCTCTCGATTTTTGCTTTTAAGTGCATTTAATAGGTCATTGAAGTTAGGTCAATAGGTGTCTCGCTATATAGAGACGATTTGAAAACGTCAGAAGGCGCTATTGAATTTTTAGCGATGTGTGCTTTGTTTAGCACCAAACCCCAAGATTTTGATTCAATGACGCATTTGATAATGGGGTCGTAGGGGTAATATAGCAATGCATGGGCTTTTTTAGTTCAGTGACTCCAGAAAGCGGTTGGCGACACATGTTGCAAATGGCGACAAACCCCAATATTTTAATAGAGTGACACATGCCAATACCAATTTTCTATTGATTGTAGCAATGCACCCAAAAAAGTAATATAGCGACGCACCCCAAAATCAACGACACTATTGATGTTTTGGGTGCAAAGTCTTAAATTTTGATCAATTTTTTGACGTTTTCAGCAAATTGACATTGTGTGTGTGATGCATGCAGGAGGATCTGCCACTGCTAATGTCCTGAGAGCACAAATATGAGATTTTTTCTGCAACTAGAGACCTTGATGACTTGGAGGTGGAGCAACTGGGGAGACTAGGGTTAGGTTTTGTCACCTTCATGCCTGAGATTAGGACCCATCTTGCCTTCATGATAGCGTTGGTCAAGAGATGGCACAACAAGATGTCTTCCTTCCACTTGCCTATCGGGGAAGCGACTGTTACACTAGAGGACATGTGGCACATACTACGGTTTCCCATTAATGGAGAGTGTTTCATTTATGACACAGATGTCGGGAGAGACGCATGTCTCTCTCTTTTACATAGATGTTTGATTATTCTTGTCAACTCCTAGATTGGTCTAGATTTCTACCAAGGTTGGGTAGACACTTTCAAATTGTTCGTTACAGCTCTGATTTGAGGCATTGTTTCTCTAGACCAACAGGGCAAAGGTTTCAGTCTTGGATGGGGTTTAGCCTGGGAGCGTATGATTCAAAGAGATATCATGTATTCCTAGGGTTCAGTCCTTCTTGCCTCCTTGTACTATGATATGCACGAGGCCGTCTACTGAGAGGGTAGGAGTATCAGAGCAGGAGTGACCTTACTACACATATGGGCATACAAACACATTACAGTACTAAGGCCCATCATTGTCCTTGCTGATATCCATGAGGATGAGCCCGTTGTTTTCAAATATGTAGTGCTGATGACATTGCAGCATACAGGCCCCACAGGTTTAGCATATTGGTGTCGTGTCAATGATGACATGACAGTGTTTAGATGGAGGCCATGGCTTTAGCATCCACGATGGTATGATGACCAACAACAGCTATATTTTGCACAACAGACTCGATACATATAGGGCAAAGAACACACCATCATCAAGCGATACCTTCTAGACCGTGTTACCCGACAGTTTGGGGGGACTCAGGATGTATCGACGGATGATTAGACTACTATCTTTGCCCAGTCACAAAGAGAGGCTTAGTGGGGATCCATCATTGATCCCATATTGTCAATCAATTATTTTTGAGCACTTGTCCCATAGGCTTGGGCATATGATTAGGGTCTCCCAGATGCGGGGATGACTCTAGGATATGATGCATGGTTTAGGTCACCTAGACACCTTTTAGATCCAGTGGGCCATACCCTAGCAGAGGAAGAGGTAGAGGTAGAGGTAGAGGTAGAGGTAGAGGTAGAGGTAGAGGTAGAGGTAGAGGTAGAGGTAAAGGTAGAGGTAGAGGTAGAGGCAAGGGCTAAGGTAGAGACTGAGGTAGGGACGGTGGCAGGGACGGTGGTAGGGATGGTGGCAGGGATGGTGGTTGAGGTCGGGGATAGTATCAAGTGCCAGGTGATGGGAAACATGATGGGCAACATGTTGGACAGGTTTCGGGAGCACCATCGCCTCCTCCACTTGTACAGCCAGATGCATAGGCACAAGCACAAATTCAGGCTCTCACTACCGAGAGAGACAAGCTACAAGCAAAGAGGGATCAGTTGCAGCAGCAGCTATAGGCCATGACTGCTCAAATAGACCATGAGGTCCAACTACAGCAGCAGTTGGATATACAACTAGCCTAGGAGATTAGGCGGAGACAACAGTTAGAGGAAGTGACTATAGCATCACAGGGCATAACTGTCTCTACTCGATTATATAGAGAGACTTTCACAGAGGTTGCATACTATTGTATGCACTATCACCATGATGTTCTGCAGGGGATGTGACAGCTTGATTTCTCGCAACAGAATTGAGCACCACCTAGAGCTGAGGATCAGCCATCAATTAGGAGTGAGACAAACAGTCACCAGGGCTAGCCTAATTGTAGACACTTTTTGATTATTACCTGATTCTATACATAGATATACATTCATGGGCTCCTTTTTGATAGCCTCATGTTTTGATTGATATACATATACATTGATTTTGATATTGTATCATGACAGTCACCATTTTTTAATATATATATGAGATGATCTAGATTTGATGTGATGTGATGTTTATTTTATTTTATTTTATGAATGTATGGATGCATTTGATATTGATATGATGTGATACGCTTATATATTATGATCATGTATAGATGCAATGTGATGGATGCACTTCTTTTATTTATGTGATATGTGATGATTTTCTATGATGCATTGCAATGGATATGTTTGTACTTCTTTTTCAGTATCTTTTTATGACATTTTATGAGATGGATGATATGATATGCAGATGTTATGCTTATGTAGATGATATGAGTGCATGCATTTCGTTTTTTGTACTTTTCTATGCAAGTTTATGATATGATGATGTATGCATGTGGATGTATGTATTTTATGCTTATGATATGATATGCAATGTATGTTTATGATATGCGATATGATGAATGATAATGCAATGAATTAAGATGCTTAGAATAACAAATCTATATTATTCAAAACAACTTAAATGATAATGATGATGCAATGGATTATGTTTTGCTTTATTATGATATGTTGTGATGATGTGAGATGTATGCATGCTGATGATTTTGTGGATGCAGGATGGATGCATGATGATGTTTTTGTTGACTGTCATGATATCAAGGTAGCGCGGAAAGAAGATAGAAGAAATAAGATGAATGATTTGACCATTTTTTTATGATAAAATCTAATAGGTCCTTGATCCATCGAAACTTTATTAGAGATGGTGAAAAGAGATGCATGATGATGATGATTTTCTCATATCTTGGGATTGGAATTTTTTCGTCATTCCTTATTTTTGAT
>VDFB02254335.1:0-18477 GCA_007258455.2 Sequoia sempervirens
TGCTACATCAACCAACCTAGCTATTACATTTTATTTGATTAAGCCTTGGTTGGCTTCAATAAAATTCATGAAAGAGCTAATGTTGTTGTTTTTCTCTACTCCTTTTTTGAATAATTTCCATGCCTTATGAAGTTTCTGCTTCTTTTTGTCCTAATTGAGGCTAAGAATACCCAATGCTAGTCCATCAACTAGATTCCCTGGAACCCAGTCAATGGAATTACATACCAGCAAATACATCTCATTACGCCCATATTTCATGGTGGCCCAAACAACCCTAAGGCCAACACCTAACACCTGAACATATATTGTGAAGAAATGCTCCAAGATCAACCCATTATGGGTGTGAGGACTGCTCCAAAACTCATCGCCTATAACCTTTCGAATCACACCAATCTCCTTGTCCTACGCCATAGGGAAGAGAAACCAAAGCTACTCATTGATTGTCTCTCTCGTGCCCTCCCCACCCAGGCACCTGCAGGTCACATTAAAGTGGACAACCATATCTTCCTTGATCGCGATTATGTGCTAGAATATTTAATAGTTGCTGACAGAGAATGACAGAGAATCAAATTTCACAGGTCTAGGAGGCTACTCAATTAGCCATTTCATTTGGCCTAGAGAGTTAGTATTGTTGAACACTTGATATACTGAGAGGGGGGGTGAATCAGTATTCCATTAAACCATTTAAACACAAGACATCCAATTTCCAAAACATGTCCAATAAAAATAATGAATGGAAGCATGAAACGTCCACAAAATCACATGACACATGAACACCAAGATTTTATGTGGAAAACCCAAAAAGGGAAAAACCACAGTGAGGGTTAGCTTACAATATATTATATCCAAATGTAGTATATTATAGAAATGCTCACTGTAGGTGGACTCCCTTCCCACAAAGAATAAGATAGAAGAAGAAAGGGGTGGATCACAACCTGAACTATTACAAATGCATCTACAATAAACTAGATTAAATTTCCAATGAAGCACAAAACAATCTTTGCACTGATCTGGATCAATGCTCTGCTCTACTTTGTATTCACACACTTTGCAATACAATTCTCACAACTCTAATTAAATTTACACCATACAAGTCACTTTTCACATATTACTTGGACCACCTTTCACAAATGTTCTGTTGTCCTCTCATAAGAAACCAAAATCAATCCATTATTTATATACATATCAAGTGGAACTTCAATTAGGTTGACCTAATTAGAAGTAACACACATTAGAGCCACTTCATACATGTTTGTAGCACTTCATTGTTAGAGTCTGTGTGTGTTTTGCAGATCTAGGTTGAAGAACTTCTAAGGATCAAGTTGGAAAAAGTTTTCAAAGTGCAAAAATGTTTTCAAAGTTGTCATTAAGCATTAAAGAACATTGGAGAACACCTATAGGTTGATTTATAGAGATTAAGATCTGGAATCCTAAAGAAGAAACTTGAGCAGACTAAGAAGAGCAGATTCAAGTTCTAAAGTTTCAGAAAACCCTAACTAGATTGATTCACCACTTCTAGTGAATGAGTCCCAGTTTAGGTCAAAATTTAGCTTTTGACTGTTTTAGACACCCATTTGCTAGATTCCTGTTTATGCATAGAAACCCAGATTTTGGACTGATTCACCCAGCTTGGCGAATGAGTCCCAGTCAATATTAAAGTCAAAATTTATAGAATTTTAGAGCCTCATTCAATCTCCTTTTGGTGTCCAGGTGCACACATTCTATTTTGCAGCTTTTTGTTTTGTTTTACACACTTTTCTAGGTCATTTAGGGAAGCATTGCATCAAATTAGGGTTTGGCATTATGTCTTGCATTTATTTTTGTAGAAGTTGATAATCCAACCTCATAGACCTAATAAATGGAAACCAAATTTGACAAAAAAAAGGTCAATCTTGACTATTTCGGTAGCTCTAGATTCAATGGAGAGGTCTAATTTGACCTTGGATGCACTTTAAAACTGCTTCAAGGAAAGATCTCACAAAAAAGGAACAAGAAGCTTACAAATCTGGAGCTCTAATACCATGTAGAAGTTGATAATACAACCTCATAGATTCCAATGAAAACCCGCAAGAAAATAACTTGTCACCAAAGGAGATCAAGAGACACAAGAATGGTGCTCTGCAAACATGAAGCAAAAGATGCATTACCTGAGAAGTTCCTGAGAAGTTGTATAATTACAAAGTGATCAATCCTCTAGAAAGGAGATCATAACCCTAAAGTGAACCCTAGGATTAGGATTAAATTAGCATGCACGACAAGTGTCAAGATCATAATGAGCGAGACAACATGGCTAATTTAATAATGCATAAATAAAAATTCCTAAGTTTAGCTTAATTGAAATAAAGTAAAGGTGACTTAATTAATTAATCAATATGATTAAATTAATTAAGTAAGCAACCTATTACTCTAACACTTTTGTCTTTCCAAGTTTTAACTTGGTGGTGAACCCTTCATTAGTTATTAAACAACCCCTAGGACAACCCTATTGCAAGATCTCTTTTTCCCTTCCATTGAGATCTCCAGGGTTATCCTTTAATAAAATAATTGGAAAGTGGGTGTGCTTTATGTACCAAACCATACAATAGCATCCTAACTCATTTTTCTATGCTTCAACAGCCTGCAACTGTACAAAGAGCAGTGAACAGATTGTAGCCTTATAAATGAAGGTAGTACAAAGAAACAACGAAGATAAATGAACAAAGCATAAAATTCCCCTAAGGAAAATTACATAAATGACCTTATTAATTCCCCTTGATGATAAACTCCTAAAAGGGTCCATATAACTAGAGGAGAGTCTTAATAGAACTCTATTTCACCTTAATCAAGCAAAATAAAGCCTAGTAGGATTAGTCATGTCATCTATGGGTGAATGACCCATTTTTTTTTTAAATAATCCTAAATAGGTGTCATGTTGAAAACCCAAAAAAAAAGGCTTTCCTTTAAAAAAGTGATAGTTTATAAATCTCTTTTAGGAAACCAATTTACAAACTTCGCTACCTTCCAAAATAGCAACCAAATTAATTCAAAAAATTATAACCATATCATTAGCAAGATGTCAAAATTGTATTCCTAAAAGTATCATACTTTCCATCTAAACTGAAGTTTTATTTAATCATTGAACATCTTTAAATAATCCATCCATATAGTAATAGTCTCGTACGAGCAAGGGACTATGATAACAATCCTGAATTTGAACCTTAGAGAAAAGAAAACCTTTAACTTGAAACAAAATTTTGGAACATTACTATTTTTTCCAGATTTACAAATATTAGGTCTAAACATAACAATAGCATCGAAACCACACATTGTTAACTAACAAAATTGGTTGGGTCAAGAATAAACCCATAACCTTAACACTCTACAAAATTGTTGCAATAAAGAGATTAATATAGCTTTTAAAAAACTATGACTATACTGATCAAAAAGGTTCTTCTAGAAGTGACTTCATTTGGAAGGAATCCTAACGATCATCAAAATGAATGAAATCCAAAACCCACTGGAAATCCCTAATGGGCACATATCCATGAAGCCTCTTTAGAAAATTATACCCGATTTTGACCAAAAACTGATGATACCTATAATGATATTCAACAAAATTAGGGATAAAGGGAAGAAACTCAATGGTCAGATCAAGAGGCCGCCCTAGATCACGTGGTCAAGGAATACCCACCCCAAGCTAAGTAGCCAACAAAGCTACTTTGATTCCAACAAGTAGGGAGGGACATGTGATATCTTGGGTCAAACTATAAACCATCTCTTTAGAAGCATGTAGGTTTAGTAGGTAAGCAACAAACCTTGATGAAATATCAAAATTCACACGGTAACGTTCACCGGGCCACATGAAATCTCATCTAAGAACCATCTTAACTGCCTTCATGGTTAAAGGCCCACTATCCAGAAGCACATTCTTCAAATGGTGCTTGGAAATGGGGCCTAGAAAAGCAGTCTGGCTCTTTGTACAAGATAAAAACACAAGGGTATCCATGAGGAAAACAAAACCCATAGAGGATACACATGGGACTAAAATAGGTTAAGATAATCAAGAGCCAAAGAAAAGACATGAGGAGTAATGATTACGAAGACGCCTCCTGGCCTTTGGATTTTGAATGAAGACACCAATCATGTTGGAATATTGAATACTAAGCAAACATTATAGGAAAGAATGCCAAAATATGATAATCAAATAGAGAACCCTAAATTACAACCTAAAACATCATATCACTCAAGGTGACAACGATGTTGGGACTCAAAACCAAAGTGAAAAATGAGATGAGAACCATCCTAACTGCCTTCATGGTTAAAAGCCCACTATCCAGAAGCACATTCTTCAAATGGTGCTTAGAAATGGGGCCTAGAAAAGCAGTCTGGATCTTTGTACAAGATAAAAACATAGGGGTATCCATGAGGAAAACAAAACCCATAGAGGATACACATGGGATTGAAATAGGTTAAGATAATCAAGAGTCGAAGAAATGGCATGAGGAGTAATGATTATGAAGATGCCTCCTGGCCTTTAGCTTCTGAATGAAGACACCAATCATATTGGAATATTGAATATTAAGTAGATGTTACGGGAAATAATACCAAAATATGATAATCAAATAGAGAACCCTGAATTACAACGTAAAACATCATATCACTCAAGGTGACGACGATGTTGGGACTCAAAACCAAAGTGAAAAATGAGGCATAGAGCGTACCATGGTACAAATAAACTTACAAAGGCATCCAATGCTTGTGACTTATAAGCTTAGGAGGTAATTTTAAATTATGACCTAAACCTTGAGCAAAAATCCTAGCAAGGAACTACGTCCCAAACTAGGGAATATGAATAAACACAAAACTCGAATCTTTCTCAAAAAATATTTTATTGAACACCACTATAACACATTGCCATTTCAAGAACAAAAAGGGAAGAAGGCACAAAACACAAGATTCCATTTATACCGCTAGAAGTGAAATTACTTTGAGAAAGGAATTAAGTAAACATATTACTGTGAATACTTTAAACAAATAACATTAGAAGGTGAAGAATATATAAGTTGGAAAAGACAATCATATACCCCATCACATTCACCTTGGAAACCAGAAATATATAATATTTTCATTCTATTATCTTTATATGGCACTAATACATATAAACTATAGATACTATGTCATCATACTAAATACGTGTTGGTAAACTGGTAATTACCACAAGTTTGATAGAAAGGACAAAGTCTTCTCAAAAGAATTACATAAAAATAACACCCTTTAGTATGGGGGGTTTTAACCCTAAAATATTTTGTACATATAGAAAAAAAATTTAAATGGTTATATGCAAAAAGGATTTGGAAAGGTAAAGGATTGTCTTATCTCCATTCCAGCAGGCTACGAACTAAAGCACTTCACAAATTCAACGAACTTTGATACCCATTGAGAATATGGGTCTACAACCAAATGAAAGTGTCGTTTACGAAAATATGAGCAAGACTTGGAGAGAAAATGATGGTACCAGTATGTGAAACCCAACTCATTGGTAATGAATGGCTAATACTCAATAACACCATGCTGAAGAAGTGGAATGCCTTCGCCCAAGCGTGCTCTTGCCAAAACGGCTACAAGCCCAATCAATAAGAAAGACTTGAAAACCTTTTTAGTAACCCTGTAAACCATCTCCTTGGAAACATGGAGGCCCAGAAGACAACCCATGAAATGAGATTATATCATTGTTGAGATGGTATTTTCCTTAAGACAAAAGGAACTCCTTTCCTAAAACTAGTTTAACAACTTTTAAAACCATATTATCCCTCCTAACAAATAAACCCCACAAATGATGATCGGTAATAGGCCAAAGGAAAACACCTTATACCTTAGAGCAGGTAAGATAAATAGGAGTAGATCCCATCATGTGAAATATGAAAAACAACTATGTAAATCCCTAAAAAGAAATGAGAAATACCCAACACGAGCTATAATAAATACCACATGATAAAACAAAAAATTGGAAGAGATTTGCAAAAACAAATCCATCATGAAAAATGGTAGCCCTCGACTAAGGATCAACCTTGTCCATGAGAAATTTAGCAACTACGTGAAATGATGATCGCCAAAAACAAGCAACAGAGATACTGTGGTTATCGAAGCATAAGTGCAATACGTAAAATTGGCCAGCACAATTAACATGGGTGGAAAGGAAACATGTGGCCGATAATGATGGCTCTTATAGGATGGAATTCCACCTCAAACTATTAGCATTAATCACTATTTGCAGAGCAGGATGATGACGAGAATGGGGTGTCATGTCAAAATGACATTCCCAAAATTTGCATTTAACAAAAAAGGAAAATAATATCAATAAATTAATTGGGCCATACCTCCCACTAAAAGGTAAAGCTTACTGAAAATTTTGTATATATATATAATACACATACATAAAAGTAGTGAAAAGTATAACTTAAAATATTAGGGTTTTAGAGCTACTAGATACTTAGTTGAGGTTTTTAGCAGCCTTTTAAAGGAAAACATGTGAGTATTTTTGCAGCTTGCAGTTGTACAAAGAGCGGCGAACAGATTGTAGCCTTATAAATGAAGGTAATACAAAGAAATGACGAAGATAAATGAACAAAATGGTGAAAGACTTAGAAGGGCCCCACACAAAAGAACACTAAGCGTTCAATGCTTAGTGTGTGATGTTTAAGCCCAACCAGAAGAATGTGTTGCATGAGAAGATTTTTCTTTTAATTTCTCTATTTGGTTTTAAACATATTTTGAGAGTTAAAGTGATTTGTTGTGACTGCGAGGATGGGTCTGGCTTTGGCAACTTTGGCAGCTTTGTCATCTTGTTTGGTACCATCAAACATGAGTGGATTCTCTCAAAAGAGTGTCAGTGTAGTGACCTTAAGTGTAGACACAATTCCCTTAAATTTAAAGACTATAGCTCAAGATAGAGACCTTTCTGCTAAAAGGGGAGTTCGCCTGGCTGCAAAAGCCCTATTCTCACGCTATGGGGATAACAAACCAAGGAAAGGAGCAGACATAATTGTAGAATCTCTTAGCGAGAGGGCATTGGGCACGTGTTGGCATTCCCTGGAGGGTCATTTATGGAGATTCATCAGGCACTCACTCGATCCATCTAACCCTAACTCTACATTTATAACCCTAATTTTCATCTTCTTTTTCAAACATTCATAATTAAATAATTTTTATTATTTAATTGAATTAATGTCTTTCATTTCATCATTCATGTGATTAAATAATTATTTAGTTCCTAACCAACTAACACTGTCTTTGATTAAATAAATATTTTAATTTATTTAATCCCACTAACCTAATGTCTCTCTATAATTAATTAAATTAAATTTGATTAATTATTCATGATTTTGAAAATAAATTAGTTTTTCATTTTCAAAATCAAACTCTTGCAAATGGCCATAATTTTCAAAATCTAAACTCTCATAATCTTCCACTAATTTCAAAATCTTCTTCCACCCATTAATTTTGCTTCCACTCCCACTAATTTCTCCAATCAATTTACCCTAATTTTAAATTAAAAAATGAGAAAATTTCTCATTGAAGTTGTCTCATTCAATCTCAACCATTTATTTTCTTTTTGATCTCGTCTATCTGTTATGCCATCTCTTCATCTATAAATTTAGTATTTGAGTTATTTATTTCTCTGACCACTATCTTTGAATCTTTTCATTATTATTGTCGTGATCTAATCAATTGTGCAATCCAAAAATCTGAGAGCAACACTTCAAATCTCACAAAGCAAGGAAGAGAAGAGCAATGAAGGTCAACCAATGATGGAATAAAGGTATACTTTACTTTGTTTATTTACTTTCAATTTCTTTTATGCTAATTTGTGCTTCATTGTTTGGATTTAATTTTATAGAGCTTAATTCTAACGGTTTGGTGGTTGTTGTGAAGAATTTAAGCTTACAACCAAATTTTCAAATCCATACAGGCATGTTCAACTGCCATAATAGTTGAGAGCTTTTCTAACCAGTAGTTGGCATTGCAATGTGATATATATATATATATATATATATATATATATATATATACATGTATTATTATTATATTTTTTTAAAAATGATTTAATAATGAAATAAATATTTATTGATAATAAGAAAAACATAAATAAGATGACATGTTTCCTAGAAAATTTTCCCAATAGTGTTTTCTTAGACACTCTTTGAGATTTCTCAGAGGTAATTTCTAAGGAAACACTTGGATTGTTCCTAGTAGAATTTAGGCAACCTTCCTTGACAATATTCAAAACAAAATCAAATCAACAACCTTTTCAAATTTAATTAAACAAGCTTCAAAGATTTAAATTTTAATATTTATTATTTATATTAAGGAAGCAATTTATTTATTTGAAAGGAAGACTTGTTTATGTGTGTTTAGGTCAAAATAACGTGGGCACATCCTGCTCGCCGATGTGGCATTTTGGGGCAAAGGCTATCTAGCCCCCAAAATGACATGGGACATGGATATGCACATCAAACCCATTGATTTAATTGACAGTACTGCGGGCAAATAATATAACTGTTTTGTACAACGGGAAATTAATGTCATGGAAATTTGAGTAGTAATGTATGTCAGACTTCAATTAATTTATTTTATCTAATTTAATAATTTATTTGAACCTATTTAAATAATTTATTTGACTTTATTTAAATAATTTATTTGAATTTATTTAAATAATTTATTTGAATTTATTTAAATAATTTATTTGAATTTATTTAATTAATTTATTTAAACTTATTTAATTAATTTATTTAAACTTCTTCATTTAGTGAATAGATTTTTAAAAATGGTATAAAATTCATTTTTATAAACTTTTTTAATTTACTTAAGTGTTTACACTCTATTAATTATAATGTTATTTGTATTTTTATTAATTGTTTGTGTCTATCTTTGAATTATTTGTATGCTCAATAAATTCTTAATACTAGTTTAAATAATTTATTTAAACTTATTTAAATAATTTATTTAAACTTATTTAAATAATTTTTTTGAACTTATTTAATAATTTAGTTGAACTTATTAATAATTTAGTTGAACTTATTTAAATAATTTGTAGCACCCCTCCATTTTTTTCTCTTTGATCGGATAATGTTCTTCTTTGTAATTAATACTTTGACTATGGTACTTGGTTACTATTTGATCACAAACTGGAAAGTGATGTGAATGTTATATTTTGATGTGATGGTATGTTATTCTGATGTTATCATTATGGCATGCTTTGGATTAGCTTAGCAGATATTTGAATTAATGATGCTTTATGCTTTTGATTATATTATTGATATTAGATTCGTCAGTTAGTAATACTGTATTGGTGAAGGGGATGGGATTGCACCACTTGCTTGCGAGCCAATTCCGCGATTTTCTCTTCACGGTGTGTTTTAGTATGTTATATAAATGCATATTCGATATACTCTTGTTCGTAGGTTGATAGGTACATGACATCGACTCCACCTAGTTTCACAGGTTTGAGCGTGTCCGTTGGCCAATGGTATTCAATTGGGAGATAGTAGCTAGGTTATCCGTGCCAAGTCATCACCCTTGTCATAGTGTGTCGTCAGTTTGTGTCTGGTTTGTTGTTGGGTTATGTCGTCTTTGATGTTTTAATCATTTATTATCGATGAAAATTATATGTGGAATTAATATTTAAGTGGTGGAAATGTTAATTTATGTATTTAAATTAAAATTGTTATTTAATTTAGTTAATTTAATTTTATTCATTTAGTAAAGTAATTTAATTCTAGTGGTTAAAATTTATTTTGAGTAAATGAATTGATTAATTAAACTTATTTGGGGAGTAAATAAATTAAATGATTAATGTTGTTTTGAAAAGTGCATGGAATTAGAAGTGTTAAATTCTTTTTGAAAAGAAAATTTTAAAAGTTCTAAATTCTTTTGAAAGGAAATTATTAAAAGTTTTAAATTCTTTTTGAAAAGAATTTTTTAAAAGTATTAAATTTTGTCAAAAGGAAATTTTGGTTTTAAATTTTTAAAAACAAGATATCTTCAAAATGCATAAAGGGAGAAATAACTATGGTGGATGGGATATTTTGGGAAATTTGACTAAATTTGGGGAAAATTTATGGGAGATATTTTATTTTTATTTGATTTTATTTTAATTTTGTTTGGAGAATTTGCTGTTAAAAAGAAAGAAGGCTTTTTTCTTGTTTTCATACAATATTGGATTTGGAAGTGGAGATTTGGAAGGAGATCTGGAATTTTGGAATTGGCAAGGAAGCACAACATCAAATTGTTTTCTTCAAACTTCATATCATAGGTTCTTTTTTGTTTTATTGTTTTAAAATTTTGGATTTTCAATTTTGAAAACTTGTTTGTAAACAAATTTGAAAACCTCTGTTGAAATCATGGAAAAATTTAGATTCTTGTGGAAAAACAATCTCTTACAACATAAATTCTCAAGTTCTAACAATAGGAAATACAAAATGAAAACAACAATTTTTTTTTTGCAAATCAAATTTTAACAGTAGAGAAGTGGAAGAGAAAACAACAATTTTTTTTGCAAATCTCTGTTTAAATTGTGGAAATTGAGTTCCTTTGTAAAATTTGGGGAAAATTAATACCTCTGTTAATTTGTCAAATTTTCCTGTAGAAAACTACAATTTTTTAATATACATTTACCCTTTTAAACAATTGTATTTGTATAAAAATAAAAATAAAAAATAAATATATAATTCATATAATCTCATGCTGTTGAGATTTTGTGTCTGAGAAATTAGAATTTGAAAAAAGAAAAAATATTTATTTTCCAGGCGCCGGCACAGGGGAGTTTTAAAACAAATTTTTTTTTTTTAAATTTAAGGCTGGGGGTGAGGGCGATTGCCCCCACAACGCCCCATAGAGGAGGTGCTGCTATGAAGGCAGCGCCACTGCCTACACAACAACACACCTCCCCATGGGAGGGCTGCGTTGGCAGTAGCCCCAACGTCCCCTGCAGTAGTGTGCTCAACAGTAAAAACTGCGTTCCTTTTTTTTATTGGTATTTAAATTATATTTAAATATATATAATTTATATATTATATATAATATATATATATTTTAAAATTTATTTATATTTATATAATTTATATATTGTATATAATATTTATATATTATATTCAATATATATATTATATATTTAAAATATAAGTTATATTTAATTAGATTTGTGATTTATTCTGGTTTTATAAATATATATTTAAATATATATAATTATATTTAAGATTATTTTATTATAATAATGTAAATATTGATTTTATAAGAGAATAATGTTATTGAAAAAAAGAAGGATTAATTGTTAATTGTTGTAATCGAGGAAGTTGGAAGAAAACAATTAATTTAAGCTTCTTATTTTAAATAAAGTTAATTATTTTAATTGATTACATGCAATATGTCATCGCTTTGCTTGGATTTAGGAAATCCTAAAATAGGTTATTAAATTGCCAAATTGTCCTTTCGTTATGTTATCTCTCTCGTTCTTGATGTTGGGCAAATGAAATTATTTGCTTATGTTAAGTCTTTTAGATGAGGTTTTCATTTAATTATGTGGGTTGTCATAATATGTTAGTCAACCTTTGGATTGCCTTGGGTAGTGCATCTTAATGTATCCAGTTAGATACCCAGTTATCACGAACGAGATGTGTTGAATTTATGTTGTGGATAGGGATTTAATATCCTTAGGTCGCACTTGTGTACCCTTGGGTTGTGGAGTTATTCCACATGTTGTCTTAGAGGAGTGGCTTGCAATGAGGGTCGACACACAAAGTGGTGCCAGGGTAACTCATTGTAAGTTAGTTAATCCAGTGATAACATAAATAAATTGATTAGAGGAATAGGTAGTATCAAACACTTAATAAGATTAATTTTTGCCTCGCTCATAGACGCAAGGGCTTGTATAGACTTGGGATGGGACGAGAAGGCCTAGAATGGAAAGATCATTATCTTGTCGTTACGAGAGATAACTGATTCCTCATTGGTTTGCATGAGGGGCCGAGAGTCGTTAGAGGTTTCTAGAATATCCCAAGATGGGGGCCGGGACCTAGGAAGACTTACCAGGATAACCCATGTAACATTGTGATGACACTTCTCCTAAGTCAGCAGTATGTTTGTATCAGTGATGCAATTGATTATTTAACTTTGGAAGCATTGTAACCATTGTGTTAAGTGATGTATTTATTTTTGATTCAGTTCAGTTATGTATTAGCCTGTGTGTAATGCCCCGCCACGCAACCCTAGAGGAAGTTGCAATTAACCACTTAAACGTACCAATTTTATTTTTATTTTTATTTTTGTTTAAGTACAAATAACATGAAGATAATACATATTTCCAACAACCTCTAAGGCCACGAGACAAAGATTACTTAGAAACCCAAACAACAACTAACATTAAAATAAACTGAAACATTAATCACTTAAGGAAATGAGACAACAAACATTCCATTCAAGATAAATTACAACAAGGATATTAAATACCTCAAGATTCCAATTTAACATTTAAACAAAAGGTTACATCACTCATTCCCCAAATGAGGTAAATCCAACCAAATGATTACATAATACAAACTCCACCTCGATAACAACTGAGGGGTAAATAAAATACAATAAGAACTGAGAGAACAAGGCATGAGAAGAATTGATTCCCACGAGCTCTCCAACTGGAAATCACGAACGCACAAACATGAAGAAGAACCAACGGAAAGATGCACGCCACCCGACCACGTGGAACCTAAAGGCCCCACTCCCTCCGTGCTAGGAGATAGTAACAAGGATTCCAGTCAAGACCACTACCTCTAGACAAGGGCTAAACATAACTGAACCGACTCAAATACCAACATCACTTAACACAGTACGAAAACTCACAAGACAATACATTGCTTCCAGGTTACAAAGAACAAGTACACCATTGTACAACACACAACAACTGACTAACTGCTGACGTAGGGAGAGTGTCATACATAAATTGCCATGAGTTACCCTAGCTCAACCTTCCTAGGCTACCGGGCCCCCATCATGGGTTACCCTGGCTTGCCTCTACCGGCGCCGGACCCTCATGCAAAACTATGCGTCTCATCTCATCTCGAGTCTTAACAATGTGTGTTCCATGAGAGAGGCATTCCTTAACTTTATTAGTGTGAAGATCCCCATTAATTCTTTTAAATTATCTCTTGATTAAACCCTAGGTGAGTTACCCTAACACCACTTTGGGCGTCGGACCCTCACAAAGGGCCACTCTCCTACTGACAACTCGGGGATACAAAACCCCCATTCCAAGGGTAGACCACCTGAATCAAACTGATGACTAATTTCCCACCTTAACACATAAGGTTAAGCAACCCATTCGTAGTACACGGGTAACCAACACAAACCACAAATCCCGTTCATGATAACCGGGTGTAACAACATGGTGAAGCCACGACACAACTCAAGAAAAACATCGCTGGAAGACTTACATAATCAACAAGACCAAAATGAATTAAAGACGAGATCAAAGAGACCCTAGCCTCAAGGCACAAAACCCAGAATAACCAAGGTACACCCACAAACAAACAATATTTCCCATACCGAGAATAAATGAAAACACCACTAGAAAACATTCTAAGCAATTAAACAGGCTAATATTAGGATTTCTTAAATCCAACCCATGTGATGAAACATTGCATGAAGTCAATTCGAATGAATACCCTTACTCAATTTTCTCAACAATAACCATAATCACGACACTTAAATAATAAATTCATTCAACTAAAATTTAAAACAATTTACTTAATCAAAGTTTACCATTAACTCCAAAGCAAAACATTTAATATAAGGATTAAGACATTTATTTTGAATCCGTTAAACTCATCTCATTTTAAAGCCATTAATTAAAAATACTCTTTCTACTAAAATACCTTAATTATATACAATATAATTTTTCGAACAAACATATATTTTAAATGTAAACAAATCATGACGTAAATCGACTCATTTTAATTCACAACTTCCCATAACGATTTAAATTGAACTTACAAAAAAAAAAAAATTTAAAACCACACATATAAAATTATAATGCGGCATACATAATTACGATATATTTTAAACATTCAATTTAATTATTATTTAAATAAATATTATTTAAATATTATATTAATATTATATATATATATAATATATATCATATATTATTATATATATATTAATATTAATATATTATTAAATAATAAATATCTAAAAATTACAAATAAAGTAAAATATAATAACACGAAGCCCGAGGTATTCGTGGAACTCCCACGATGCCCTAACTGGCCGCGTGGACTGTGTGAGCTCCACACAGTCCGTGGCCGTTTCGGTCGCGGTCTGTGTGGGCTTCACACAGCCCGTGGCCTTACGGCCGCGGCCTGTGTGGGCTTCACACAGCCCACGGTCTGTTCGGCCGCGGTCTGTGTGGGGTTCACATAGCTCGTGGCCCTTGGCCACGGTCTGTGTGTTCCTCACACAGTCCGTGGCCCTTGGCCGCGGTCTGTGTGGTGGCGGTGGGGTTTGACCTCCCACCCCACAACCAACAAAAAATAAAATTTAAAATATTTTATCCCTGCGTTTAAACATGGCGATAAAATACAGGGCATATTCCTAGTTTTACCCAAAATACAAAATTTCAATTATAACAAATATATTTGTATATATATTTGTGGGTATATCCATGTATTGATATACATGGGTATATTCACAAATATATATACCCAGATTTTGATTTCATGCTCAAATTATGAAAATAATCCAAACCCATTTCAAAAATAGAACTTATTCAAAACAACAAAATGGGTTTTCAAAACCTAATTCTAATATTGAGTTTTCCTTGATTTTCTTTCAATAACTTGGTATAAACTTCTTGTATGGTTTCAATTTCCAAATCTATCTACCATTTAGCAACTTTAAGAGTTTTTTCATGAATTTCCATTGAATCTAAAACTATATTTTCAATTCATTCCAAATGAGCAAGTAGATGAAAGGAGAAAGTATGGAACCTTATGTTTTCTCCAAGATTTACAAGCTTCCACATGGAGATTTTCAAACACTCTTTCAACTCCACCATCTTAGCCTCCTCCAAGCCTCTCCACCCAAAATTCAAAACCAAGAATCCATAGAGAGAGATTGAAAAAGAAACCCTAAATAAAAATATATCCTTTTACCAAACTTCCCAAATTCAAATTCAAATTCAACTTCTAATTCCAATTCTAATTCTAATTAAATTCAAATACAAATGCAAACTCACTTTCAAATTCAAACTAAATTCAATTTTCAAATTCATATTCAACTCTTCACAAATATCTTTCCCCAAAATAGTCAACTATTTCAGAAAATATCTTTCTACCCCAAAGTCTTTGCATAAGAAAACATTTGAATTTTTAATAACTTTAAACAATTTTCTAATTCCAATTTGAATTCAATGTATTTTAGCATTTTATATTCAACAAAAGAATTAAATCTTTTACACTTTTAATTCAAAAGGGATAATTTAATTAATTCACACAATTAATTTAAATTATCAATAAAATAAATCTAATCCACTATTAGATTATTTTATTAATTTATTTAAATTAATTAATACAGTAAATAATTTCCTAGCATTACAACCAAGAGCATTTAATCAGCAGTTAAGCAACATAAGCCATTTTAACTTGAATTTAATTGAAGATCAAGGTGAAAAGGGCACATGAAACAACCAAACTCGACTACAACCCGATGACACTCGGTGACTAGGGTAACGACTTGACACAGAAAACCTAGCTACTATCTCCCAATTAGTTTCCGTTGGTCAATGGACACGCTCAAACCTGAAAACCAAGTGGAGTCGATGTCATATACCTGCCAACCTGCAACAAAGAGCATGTCGATCGTGCATATATACATAATATGATCAGACACACCGTGAAGAGGAAATATCAGAATCGTAGGGCACTCGCAAGCGAGTGATACAATCCCATCCCCTTCACCAATACAATCTCACTAAATGACGCATCTACGATCATTAACATGATCAACAACATAGAACATCGTTAAATCAGATATCTTCTAAGTTATTCCAGAACATGTCGTAAAGATGGCATCAGAATAAAATCACATCAAAATATAGCTTCACATCATTTAATTATTGCAATCAGAAGTAACCAAGTTCCAAATTCCCATCATAACATAACAAAGCATTACAAGGAGAACACCGACAAACAAAGAGCCAAAATAGAGGGGTGTTACATCTACATCAAAGAAAACATCAAAATTTGATTTTACCTCACCTTCTACTGCAACCTTTATCTCACCTGAGATTAACTCATCCCACTCTTTTTCAACTACTGCCATCTACATCAATAAATCATCCCCTTCACTTTCTTTTATGTCCTTCAAAGGACACTCTTTTGTTGCAACTTCATTATAATCACATTCATCTCCATAAAGTCATTTATCAAAAATAAATTTTACCTTTGTATCTTCCATTGCTGCAAATTTTTCTTCCCTTGCAATAATTTGATCCCATTCTTTTTCAATTTGAATGAGTAAATCATCCTTCTCAACTTCATAGGTGTTCTTTAAAGAACTCTCTTCTACTATTGCAATCACCGTAGTCTCATCCTCCATGTCTTCCAATAGACATCTTTCAGCTTCAAGTTCCTCAATCTTTTCACACTCATCCTCTTCCTCTTCCTCGATATCACATGCATGACACTCTGTTGCATCCTCTTTCTTTCCTACATTCAAAAAATCATTAGAAAGATAATAAAAAATACCTTCAACTCTTCTATTCTCCATTTTCAAGACCTCTCAATGCCTTAACAACACAAATCTTCAAACCCTCAGGTTTTACTTATGTAAATTGCCTCCTTTGGCAATCTATTTACAAAACCCTCTTCCAATATTTACCAATATTATTGTAAACTTCCTCCTTCGGAGATCTATCTACAGTCATGGGAACCTCAGTTCCTCAAATCCTCTTAAAATTTCTTCTTACTACCTACACATTCATCTGCAAACAAAATCCACAAATTCTCCACCCTCAAGTCTTGGTGCAAACTGTCTCCAATCGACACTTCTACCTACAAACTCAAGAAATCCTGCTCTGATACCACTGTTGGAGGAGGGGATCTCACACACAAACCATCTCAAACAACATTTAACAAAACAAAAATCAATGTGCAAAAATTTGCAACAAGATTATAACTCTTATATTCAATTTCTTCAACATAGTTTTTCAAACTCTAGAAATGCATACAAAACCCTCAGAAAATATGATTACAATAAATAACTCAACCTTATGGACTGATGTACAACAATATAAATTATTCTCAAACTCATCTATGATAAGAAATCAAAAAACTACATCAAAACAACTCTTTCACTTCACATACAAACTCAACCCACAACTTGTAGTGGCAATCTTCAACCTGCAATTGTTCCTGTCTTGCATAATGATCTTGAAACTTCAAGTTTTTGTCTTCAAACCCTCATACCTGCAACAAAATGTATTTCAACCTCCCTTGGAGAAAAATCTATGCCCTTTTCTTTCCACTCCTCATTCTACCTGCAATAATGAATCCCATCTCCCCTGTCATGCCTTCCTCTTTGCCTTTTACAAGCTCCAAAACACTCTCACTAAAGATTAGGCCAAGAAAAGCAACCATTTCCTCACAAATAGGAGTCGAACTTAGCAAAAATCAATAGTTACACAACTTGGGCATCCAAATATTTCATGCTCTAGTTAAGGGGCTTTAATGAGTTGTCCCCACTTGTATTTCCCCAAAAAATCCACGCCCATAATGTATTTTTACCTTTTTGAACTTCAAAAACTCAAAATTTGCCTCCTAAACTATCTCCAACACCATAATTTTCACAACAATAAAATAAGGAGAATTATTTAATTCCATATTTTGGCCTTAATGTCACATTTATTTCTCACACAAAATTATTAAAATTAAATTTAAATTTAAATTTAAATCACTCCTTTTTTTGGTTGATGTTGATCATAGTTTCACCTAGGATGCTCTTGCATCAATTACATATCCTCCCACTTCGGCATGCACATCTTCTTTTCCCTCATTATCCACCAAAGTGAAATTCCAAATACTATCTCCTTTTGTGACCCTTTTCACACAAGCCATAAGGAAGTTGATTCTCATCGTTGTTTGGTTCCTCCTCCCAACAATGGCTATTCCCACACCCTAAATCACAAACGATACAAGTGGGGTGCTTTGGAATCCCCCAATTTGTGGCTACCCTCTCCCATCTGGCATAAATCCACTTCCCAAGATTATGCGATGGAGGAAGCTTCTCAAACTTCCATACCACCGAGACCAAACTAGCTAATGCATCATTTTTCTATCATCCCTTCCTCCACCCCTACATATAACAGCATTATCAGGAACATTGAGGTGACATCCATGTTGACATGATATTTCCCATTTCCCTCCATGTAGACATCCCCCAACACCATACACA